>JAJMZS010003332.1:0-22940 GCA_023807205.1 Isotricha prostoma | reverse complement strand
AGATTTTAAAATTATATAATTTTAAAAATAACAATTACTTTTTTTTTTTTATGCAGATAGATATATTTTAATAATTTAAAAACTTATGATAACAAAATTTACTTTATTTTATATATTATAAAGATTAATATTTATATTCATTCTATAGAATTTTATTTTATACACTTTAATAAATAATTATTTTATTTAAATTAAAATATATTATTATCAAATATTTTTTATACAACTTAATATTTTTTGATATTTGTAATTAATTTTCAAAATTAATATTAATAAAAAAAAATGGAAAATATAGATATGCCAGTTGATTATGACATTATAATAGATATAAATTCAATGAAACCATTATTAGATATGGGATGGGAAATATTTAAAACACAAAGGTATGAAGAAAAAAAAGATATAGCAAGTGTCTTAATTTCAGTATTTGGTAATCATAATATTGGTAAATCATTTATTCTTTCTAAAATATCAGGAATTAATTTACCTTATGGTTATTCAATATCAACAAAAGGATTAAGTACTAAATATCTTGATAATCAAAATATTGTTCTTCTTGATAGTTTTGGATTGAATCAATCTTTAGTTCAAAATGAAGTTTATAAATTATCTAAATCCAAAGACGAATTATCAGAAAAAGAATATATTGATGAAGTGACTGATTTTGCAAATGATAGATTCATAACTGAACATTTTATTTTAAATTTTATACTTTTTTATTCAAATATTCCTATTTTAGTTTTAGAAGAATTATCTTTTCCAGAACAACAATTATACGATAAAGCAACAAAATTACTTTATGGAAATCAATTATTTATTATTCATAATTTAAAAAATTGTAGAACTATTCAACAAGTAAAAGATTATATAACCGATAATTTAAAAAATTCAATTATTTTCAAAGTTAACCAAAATAATATGATAGGCTTTGAAGGAGAAATTTTAAATAATGCAAATAATATTTATTATTTAGAAGAAATTAATAATGAATATAGCAACAAGAATATTATACATTTAATTATGGCTAAAGATAATACTGAAGCAGGTAATTATTATAATCAATCAACTATCCATTTTCTAAGACAAAGAATTAATACATGTTATAATATTCAAAAATTTCCAATAGAAGAAAAAATTAAAGAATATATATTTAAAACATCAAAAACTTTAATGAAAACACCAATTCAAAATATTAATCAAATTATTATAGAGAATGATTTTGTGAGATTAAATGTCGAAGAAGGTTATGAAATTAAGTTCAAAAAATTTGATGAAATAATTTTATATGAATCATTATTTGGAGAAGGATATAAGCCAAAACAATATGATTATTATATAGCTAAAGATAAGGAAAATAAATCCCTAAAGTTATACATTGAATTATTTATGAATGGGACTGTAAGAGGCCTTAAAGTAAAAGTTAGTTTATTGAAAAATAATTATATTTTCAATATTTTTGGACAAAAAATTATTAATGAAGATGAAAAATTAGATTTTTCTAATAGATTTGAAGGATATTTTAATTATGAATTAAAAATTCCTTCTTCAGAAATTGAATTAGCGGATTATAAAGTTAAAAATAAATCTCATTTTTATGGAATAATTACATTAGAATTTGATTTGATAGATAATGATAAAAATGAATCCCAAGATTTAGGGGATTTTTTAGATTAATAAGAACAAAAATTTATTTAGAATTTAGAGTTATTTAATATATTATTTAATTCTAAATTTAAAGTAATATTTATTGAATTTTTTGCATTTTTTTAATAAATTCTTATTTTTATATTATTTTCCTTAATTCATATTTTTAAGATTTTATTTGTTTTATAAAAATACATATCAAATTATTTAATTTATTTTATAATAATTTTTATATATACACTATTAAAAAAAATAAAAAAAAATGAGAAATTCAAAAATTGAAAGAAATTTTTTTAATATTCCAACAGATAGAACAATAAACATAAAGAGAAATTTAAAAAATTATTCATCAAATAATATTTTTGAAAATAATAATATAAAAATTCATGAAAAACCAAATATCATAAATTCAAAAAATGAAATGCAAAATTATTATTCGAATTTTCCTTCGATAATTAATTTAAAGAATCTATCAAATCAATATAATACATCAAGACAAATTAAAAAATTTAATATGAAAGAAAATTTGAAAAAATTTAAAATAATTGATAATAAAATAAATAATATATATCATGAAGAAGAAAAAATATTACCAAGAATTGAAGATGTAAAAAACATTATAAATAATAATCAAAATGAATTATATTATGATTTAAAAAAGAAAGTAAATGATAAAACAATTTCATATGAAGAAAACAATTTAAATAAATTTAAAGATTTAAATTATATTGAAGATAATGACAGGATAAAACATAAAAAAAAGATAATTTTAAGAAATAATTCAAATTTTAATTATTTAACTCTTCATAATAATAATAATCAAGAATATATTAATATTGTTAAAAATATTAACTCAATGAGAAAAGATTTAAATCTTCAATTTGATAATTTATATCAACATTCAATAAAAAATTATGAAAATTTAAAAGAATTGCTATTAAAAAATACAAAAAATAAAAAAATAATTAATCTTATGAAAAAAAATTATAATACAGAAGAAGATAAAAAAATAAATACAAATAATGATAATATTTCATATAACATTAATTTAAATTTAAGATATAATAATATTAATTTTAAGAAGGATAATAAGAATAAAATAAATTCTAATAGTGAAGAAATAAATAAAGAAATAGAAAAAAAAGAAAATAAAAGAAAATCAATATTTATAATGTCCAAAAAATTAAATAAATTATTTAAATTAAAAAAAAATGAAAAAAAAACTGTTATACAACATAATAAAAAATTAGATTTTTATGAAAAAGGGAAGTTTGAAAATAAAAAATTATTAAAAAAAATAGAAGAAAAATTATTATCATTTAATAAAAATAAAAATACTATTATTTTAAAACCAAAAAAAAGATTTCGTTCATATATTTACTACATTATAGCAGCAAGAAGAATACTGAATATTAAATATTTCACTTATAAAGAATTAAAATATAACATTGTTTCTTATTATATTGAAAATGTTGAAAATATGGATTTGATATTAAAAAAATTAGTATTTTATTCAATTAAAGATATATATGAAGAAATAATTAAAAATAATGATATAAATTTAAATTTGATCAAGGAAAAAAGTCAAAATAAAAAACAAGAAATTTATTTTAATTTACAAAATTATTTAGAAAAAATAATAAAAGGATTAAATGAAAATTTTTTTGATGGAACTTCAAAACAAATGTTAAAATATTTATCAATTTATATTACTGATTATTCATATATTCCAAGTGATTTTTTTACAATGTTTGAATTAATTCGAATCAATATTTTACAAACAGGAGAAATTATTGGTTTAAATGATAATCAAAGAATAATGATTTTAGGATTTTATATTATAATTAAAATAATGTTAAGATATTTATTTTTAGAAATGAATTTTCATAAATATTTAATTCAAAATTTGACAAAAAAAATAAAATTAAATATAAAAATTATAGTAAGTGTTATTTATAGAGGATTAATAAATTTATTTAAAAATGAATGTGAAATTAAAAGAGAAATAGATGATATTGAAAAAAATATTGACACAACTAATTTTATGAAAGTTATATATGAAAAAAAAGAATTTATTTTTGAAACTAAACATAGACATTATTTAAAAGAAAGTTTAACTAGTTTAAATAATTATATTAATAAAAAAGAAAAACTTGAAGTTGAATTAAATTCAAATAATGATAATGAAATAAATAAGTTAAAGAAAATAAAAAAATTCAATAAAATTGAAAAAAAGAAATCTAATTTGAAATTATCAAGTATTGAAGAATTTCATAAAATAAAAATTGATAATAATGATATAAAAAAAGATGATTTAGGTTTAAATGATTTAAATAATAATTTTGAAACTATTTCAATTAAAACAAATTCAAATATTGCTCAAAGAAATAAAATAAAAATTACAAATCAAAATTTAAATATTGATAATTTTAAAGAGAATAAAAGTATAACACAAAATTTTTCAGAAAAAGAAATTAAAGAAATGGAAAATATAATTGAAAATATACCAACTTTTGGTGATGATGTTGAAATTTATGATGTTTATTTATTTGATAATGTTCTATATAATGATATGGATTTGGAAGATTATTATAAATTTGCAGAAAAAAATAATTTTGACCTTATTTCTGATATTAAAAAATTTTTAATAAGAATTATTAATCTGATATATGCCAATTTTTAATAAATTAAAAAATATTTGAGTTTTATATATCATTTATTAAGTGTATTTTTATTCTTTTTTATTTTAAATAATATAAATTTAAAAAAAGAATTTAGGTATTATTAATTGTATTATATGATATTTTATAAAATAAACTATTATTATATATATAAATATTATTAAATAATCAAATTGAGCACAAAATTAAAAAATTTCATTTTTAAATATATTAAATTTGAAAAATCCAATCAAAATAATTAAAAAATATGTTTTCTTATAAAATTAAAATTGATATTTTTAAATTTAATAAAATTTTATTTAATAAAATTTTAATTTAGAAAAAAAAATGAAAAATGAAACAAAATTATCAGAAAATAACTTTTTTAAAAAATTTAAATATTCTCAATTACAAACAAAATTTAACAAAAATAAAAATAGGAATAATGTAATTAAAAAATTATATACATCTTCTCTAGACAAAAATTCTTTATTTTCTTTATCAAAAGGAACAAAATCTTTTTTCAAAAAGAATAAAAAAGACAATTCAAATCATTTTAATAATTCAATTGATATTAATATAAGTGTAAATTATAGAAATAAAAATTTATCAACAAAAAATAGAATAAAAGATTATAATTCATTAAAATATCTTAATAAAATAGAATTAAATAAAAAGCAATCTTCATATTCATTAGAACAATCTGCAAATAAAAGAAATAAAAATAATTCAATGAATGATATAAATAATGATTCTCACTTTATTCAAAATAATTTAAATATTTCTTTAACAAATTTTTCTTCACCAAAAACTAATAATTCTTATTTTATTAATCCAATTTTTATGCATGGAAAAAATTTAAATGAAGAAAAAATTAAAAAATTATATTCAAAAAATAAAATATATACTCCTTCAAATTCAACAAAGAATAATAATAATATTTTAATTAAAAATAAAAAAGAATTTATTCCAATATATAATCAAAAAAAAAATGAAGTAGAAAATATAAAATATGATTTATTAATGAATACAATGAGTGATAATATTTTAAAAGTAAAAAAAGAAGAAAAAAATAATTCAAAGTTAAATATGAAAATATATGATATTATTCAAATTCTTTTCAACAATTTGCAAATTTTCTTCAACCAAATAATGGAAAAGAAGTTGCTTTAAATATTTTAAAAGAATATAATAAATTAATCTTAAATAAAAATTTAGAAATTGAAAAAATAAAAAATGAATATCAAAACTTGGATAAAAAATATAAAGAATTAGAAGAAAAAAATAATTATTATCAAAATGAAAATATTCAATTAAAAAAAAAATTAGAAATGATACTTGAAAGAATTAATAATAATTATGATTCAATTTCATCTGAAGAAATATTAAATAATAATTTAAAAACAAGATCAATTGAAGTTACAGAATCATCTTTAAATATTGAAGATTTAGATTCAATTAGATTTTTTGATAAAATAAATATGAAAAGAAATTCTTTTTCAAATACAAAAATTCCTTCTTTAAATTTTAGTGGACAAGGACAAAATATAAAAATTCTCCAAAAAAATAATCCTAAATATAATTTTAAAAAGCATGATAAATTATATGAATGAAAAAATAATTTTTGTTTTTATTTGAATTTTTTTTATAAATATTCGTAAAATATACAAAAAAAATTAATCATTTAAAAATGTATTTTAAATAAAAAAAATAAAATTTTAATTTATGTCTAATATATCAAATTTTTAAATTTAATTTTTAATATTTCATATTTTCAATATTAATTAATATAATAAATTTTTGGAAAATTATATTTTCTTAAATCAGAAAAAGGTATTTGAATATCCATTTATAATATTTATATTATTTTCCTTAGCTTAGATAATCAAGAATATCATTTTCTTATTTTTATATTAAAATAAAATTCTTCTAAAGATTTTGAATTTAAATTGAATTAAGATTATATTTATTATAAAAGTTAATTTTTGGATTTGAGATACCCAATTAATAATAAATATCTCCTTTAAATAGCCATTTGATATGGATTTTTACTTGAAGAATATAAATTATGAGATAGACTTATTAATATAGAATTAAAATTATGTGTTTTGATTTGTTTTTTACATATTTTTAATTTTTTAGTATGAATTTTAAGAGGAGGACAATACTTTTGTAGATATTAAAATTAAAGTCTTTTTAGGGTTTTCTATATTTTACTTTTTTGAGATTTTTATTGAGGAAATTTTTGAGTTTATTTTTTATGAATTGAAATTCTTTTTTTATATTATTTTTTATAAAAATAAACTATTTAAATTATAATATAATTTTTTCACGATATAATTTAATTATCAATTAAAGTAATTATAAATTTTATTCTTTATTATCTTAATAAAAAGTAATAAAAACTCAATTTAAAAAAGAAAAAATATATAATTAAAATTAAGCAAATATTTTTAATAAAAATCTAATATAAAAATAAAATAAAAAAACCCTTATCAAAGAAAATAAAGAATTTTTGTCTAGAGAAGATGTATATAATTTTTTAATTACATTATTCCTATTTTTATTTTTGTTAAATTTTGTTTGTAATTGAGAATATTTAAATTTTTTAAAAAAGTTATTTTCTGATAATTTTGTTTCATTTTTCATTTTTTTTTCTAAATTAAAATTTTATTAAATAAAATTTTATTAAATTTAAAAATATCAATTTTAATTTTATAAGAAAACATATTTTTTAATTATTTTGATTGGATTTTTCAAATTTAATATATTTAAAAATGAAATTTTTTAATTTTGTGCTCAATTTGATTATTTAATAATATTTATATATATAATAATAGTTTATTTTATAAAATATCATATAATACAATTAATAATACCTAAATTCTTTTTTTAAATTTATATTATTTAAAATAAAAAAGAATAAAAATACACTTAATAAATGATATATAAAACTCAAATATTTTTTAATTTATTAAAAATTGGCATATATCAGATTAATAATTCTTATTAAAAATTTTTTAATATCAGAAATAAGGTCAAAATTATTTTTTTCTGCAAATTTATAATAATCTTCCAAATCCATATCATTATATAGAACATTATCAAATAAATAAACATCATAAATTTCAACATCATCACCAAAAGTTGGTATATTTTCAATTATATTTTCCATTTCTTTAATTTCTTTTTCTGAAAAATTTTGTGTTATACTTTTATTCTCTTTAAAATTATCAATATTTAAATTTTGATTTGTAATTTTTATTTTATTTCTTTGAGCAATATTTGAATTTGTTTTAATTGAAATAGTTTCAAAATTATTATTTAAATCATTTAAACCTAAATCATCTTTTTTTATATCATTATTATCAATTTTTATTTTATGAAATTCTTCAATACTTGATAATTTCAAATTAGATTTCTTTTTTTCAATTTTATTGAATTTTTTTATTTTCTTTAACTTATTTATTTCATTATCATTATTTGAATTTAATTCAACTTCAAGTTTTTCTTTTTTATTAATATAATTATTTAAACTAGTTAAACTTTCTTTTAAATAATGTCTATGTTTAGTTTCAAAAATAAATTCTTTTTTTTCATATATAACTTTCATAAAATTAGTTGTGTCAATATTTTTTTCAATATCATCTATTTCTCTTTTAATTTCACATTCATTTTTAAATAAATTTATTAATCCTCTATAAATAACACTTACTATAATTTTTATATTTAATTTTATTTTTTTTGTCAAATTTTGAATTAAATATTTATGAAAATTCATTTCTAAAAATAAATATCTTAACATTATTTTAATTATAATATAAAATCCTAAAATCATTATTCTTTGATTATCATTTAAACCAATAATTTCTCCTGTTTGTAAAATATTGATTCGAATTAATTCAAACATTGTAAAAAAATCACTTGGAATATATGAATAATCAGTAATATAAATTGATAAATATTTTAACATTTGTTTTGAAGTTCCATCAAAAAAATTTTCATTTAATCCTTTTATTATTTTTTCTAAATAATTTTGTAAATTAAAATAAATTTCTTGTTTTTTATTTTGACTTTTTTCCTTGATCAAATTTAAATTTATATCATTATTTTTAATTATTTCTTCATATATATCTTTAATTGAATAAAATACTAATTTTTTTAATATCAAATCCATATTTTCAACATTTTCAATATAATAAGAAACAATGTTATATTTTAATTCTTTATAAGTGAAATATTTAATATTCAGTATTCTTCTTGCTGCTATAATGTAGTAAATATATGAACGAAATCTTTTTTTTGGTTTTAAAATAATAGTATTTTTATTTTTATTAAATGATAATAATTTTTCTTCTATTTTTTTTAATAATTTTTTATTTTCAAACTTCCCTTTTTCATAAAAATCTAATTTTTTATTATGTTGTATAACAGTTTTTTTTTCATTTTTTTTTAATTTAAATAATTTATTTAATTTTTTGGACATTATAAATATTGATTTTCTTTTATTTTCTTTTTTTTCTATTTCTTTATTTATTTCTTCACTATTAGAATTTATTTTATTCTTATTATCCTTCTTAAAATTAATATTATTATATCTTAAATTTAAATTAATGTTATATGAAATATTATCATTATTTGTATTTATTTTTTTATCTTCTTCTGTATTATAATTTTTTTTCATAAGATTAATTATTTTTTTATTTTTTGTATTTTTTAATAGCAATTCTTTTAAATTTTCATAATTTTTTATTGAATGTTGATATAAATTATCAAATTGAAGATTTAAATCTTTTCTCATTGAGTTAATATTTTTAACAATATTAATATATTCTTGATTATTATTATTATGAAGAGTTAAATAATTAAAATTTGAATTATTTCTTAAAATTATCTTTTTTTTATGTTTTATCCTGTCATTATCTTCAATATAATTTAAATCTTTAAATTTATTTAAATTGTTTTCTTCATATGAAATTGTTTTATCATTTACTTTCTTTTTTAAATCATAATATAATTCATTTTGATTATTATTTATAATGTTTTTTACATCTTCAATTCTTGGTAATATTTTTTCTTCTTCATGATATATATTATTTATTTTATTATCAATTATTTTAAATTTTTTCAAATTTTCTTTCATATTAAATTTTTTAATTTGTCTTGATGTATTATATTGATTTGATAGATTCTTTAAATTAATTATCGAAGGAAAATTCGAATAATAATTTTGCATTTCATTTTTTGAATTTATGATATTTGGTTTTTCATGAATTTTTATATTATTATTTTCAAAAATATTATTTGATGAATAATTTTTTAAATTTCTCTTTATGTTTATTGTTCTATCTGTTGGAATATTAAAAAAATTTCTTTCAATTTTTGAATTTCTCATTTTTTTTTATTTTTTTTAATAGTGTATATATAAAAATTATTATAAAATAAATTAAATAATTTGATATGTATTTTTATAAAACAAATAAAATCTTAAAAATATGAATTAAGGAAAATAATATAAAAATAAGAATTTATTAAAAAAATGCAAAAAATTCAATAAATATTACTTTAAATTTAGAATTAAATAATATATTAAATAACTCTAAATTCTAAATAAATTTTTGTTCTTATTAATCTAAAAAATCCCCTAAATCTTGGGATTCATTTTTATCATTATCTATCAAATCAAATTCTAATGTAATTATTCCATAAAAATGAGATTTATTTTTAACTTTATAATCCGCTAATTCAATTTCTGAAGAAGGAATTTTTAATTCATAATTAAAATATCCTTCAAATCTATTAGAAAAATCTAATTTTTCATCTTCATTAATAATTTTTTGTCCAAAAATATTGAAAATATAATTATTTTTCAATAAACTAACTTTTACTTTAAGGCCTCTTACAGTCCCATTCATAAATAATTCAATGTATAACTTTAGGGATTTATTTTCCTTATCTTTAGCTATATAATAATCATATTGTTTTGGCTTATATCCTTCTCCAAATAATGATTCATATAAAATTATTTCATCAAATTTTTTGAACTTAATTTCATAACCTTCTTCGACATTTAATCTCACAAAATCATTCTCTATAATAATTTGATTAATATTTTGAATTGGTGTTTTCATTAAAGTTTTTGATGTTTTAAATATATATTCTTTAATTTTTTCTTCTATTGGAAATTTTTGAATATTATAACATGTATTAATTCTTTGTCTTAGAAAATGGATAGTTGATTGATTATAATAATTACCTGCTTCAGTATTATCTTTAGCCATAATTAAATGTATAATATTCTTGTTGCTATATTCATTATTAATTTCTTCTAAATAATAAATATTATTTGCATTATTTAAAATTTCTCCTTCAAAGCCTATCATATTATTTTGGTTAACTTTGAAAATAATTGAATTTTTTAAATTATCGGTTATATAATCTTTTACTTGTTGAATAGTTCTACAATTTTTTAAATTATGAATAATAAATAATTGATTTCCATAAAGTAATTTTGTTGCTTTATCGTATAATTGTTGTTCTGGAAAAGATAATTCTTCTAAAACTAAAATAGGAATATTTGAATAAAAAAGTATAAAATTTAAAATAAAATGTTCAGTTATGAATCTATCATTTGCAAAATCAGTCACTTCATCAATATATTCTTTTTCTGATAATTCGTCTTTGGATTTAGATAATTTATAAACTTCATTTTGAACTAAAGATTGATTCAATCCAAAACTATCAAGAAGAACAATATTTTGATTATCAAGATATTTAGTACTTAATCCTTTTGTTGATATTGAATAACCATAAGGTAAATTAATTCCTGATATTTTAGAAAGAATAAATGATTTACCAGTATTATGATTACCAAATACTGAAATTAAGACACTTGCTATATCTTTTTTTTCTTCATACCTTTGTGTTTTAAATATTTCCCATCCCATATCTAATAATGGTTTCATTGAATTTATATCTATTATAATGTCATAATCAACTGGCATATCTATATTTTCCATTTTTTTTTATTAATATTAATTTTGAAAATTAATTACAAATATCAAAAAATATTAAGTTGTATAAAAAATATTTGATAATAATATATTTTAATTTAAATAAAATAATTATTTATTAAAGTGTATAAAATAAAATTCTATAGAATGAATATAAATATTAATCTTTATAATATATAAAATAAAGTAAATTTTGTTATCATAAGTTTTTAAATAATTTAAAAACTTATGATAACAAAATTTACTTTATTTTATATATTATAAAGATTAATATTTATATTCATTCTATAGAATTTTATTTTATACACTTTAATAAATAATTATTTTATTTAAATTAAAATATATTATTATCAAATATTTTTTATACAACTTAATATTTTTTGATATTTGTAATTAATTTTCAAAATTAATATTAATAAAAAAAAATGGAAAATATAGATATGCCAGTTGATTATGACATTATAATAGATATAAATTCAATGAAACCATTATTAGATATGGGATGGGAAATATTTAAAACACAAAGGTATGAAGAAAAAAAAGATATAGCAAGTGTCTTAATTTCAGTATTTGGTAATCATAATATTGGTAAATCATTTATTCTTTCTAAAATATCAGGAATTAATTTACCTTATGGTTATTCAATATCAACAAAAGGATTAAGTACTAAATATCTTGATAATCAAAATATTGTTCTTCTTGATAGTTTTGGATTGAATCAATCTTTAGTTCAAAATGAAGTTTATAAATTATCTAAATCCAAAGACGAATTATCAGAAAAAGAATATATTGATGAAGTGACTGATTTTGCAAATGATAGATTCATAACTGAACATTTTATTTTAAATTTTATACTTTTTTATTCAAATATTCCTATTTTAGTTTTAGAAGAATTATCTTTTCCAGAACAACAATTATACGATAAAGCAACAAAATTACTTTATGGAAATCAATTATTTATTATTCATAATTTAAAAAATTGTAGAACTATTCAACAAGTAAAAGATTATATAACCGATAATTTAAAAAATTCAATTATTTTCAAAGTTAACCAAAATAATATGATAGGCTTTGAAGGAGAAATTTTAAATAATGCAAATAATATTTATTATTTAGAAGAAATTAATAATGAATATAGCAACAAGAATATTATACATTTAATTATGGCTAAAGATAATACTGAAGCAGGTAATTATTATAATCAATCAACTATCCATTTTCTAAGACAAAGAATTAATACATGTTATAATATTCAAAAATTTCCAATAGAAGAAAAAATTAAAGAATATATATTTAAAACATCAAAAACTTTAATGAAAACACCAATTCAAAATATTAATCAAATTATTATAGAGAATGATTTTGTGAGATTAAATGTCGAAGAAGGTTATGAAATTAAGTTCAAAAAATTTGATGAAATAATTTTATATGAATCATTATTTGGAGAAGGATATAAGCCAAAACAATATGATTATTATATAGCTAAAGATAAGGAAAATAAATCCCTAAAGTTATACATTGAATTATTTATGAATGGGACTGTAAGAGGCCTTAAAGTAAAAGTTAGTTTATTGAAAAATAATTATATTTTCAATATTTTTGGACAAAAAATTATTAATGAAGATGAAAAATTAGATTTTTCTAATAGATTTGAAGGATATTTTAATTATGAATTAAAAATTCCTTCTTCAGAAATTGAATTAGCGGATTATAAAGTTAAAAATAAATCTCATTTTTATGGAATAATTACATTAGAATTTGATTTGATAGATAATGATAAAAATGAATCCCAAGATTTAGGGGATTTTTTAGATTAATAAGAACAAAAATTTATTTAGAATTTAGAGTTATTTAATATATTATTTAATTCTAAATTTAAAGTAATATTTATTGAATTTTTTGCATTTTTTTAATAAATTCTTATTTTTATATTATTTTCCTTAATTCATATTTTTAAGATTTTATTTGTTTTATAAAAATACATATCAAATTATTTAATTTATTTTATAATAATTTTTATATATACACTATTAAAAAAAATAAAAAAAAATGAGAAATTCAAAAATTGAAAGAAATTTTTTTAATATTCCAACAGATAGAACAATAAACATAAAGAGAAATTTAAAAAATTATTCATCAAATAATATTTTTGAAAATAATAATATAAAAATTCATGAAAAACCAAATATCATAAATTCAAAAAATGAAATGCAAAATTATTATTCGAATTTTCCTTCGATAATTAATTTAAAGAATCTATCAAATCAATATAATACATCAAGACAAATTAAAAAATTTAATATGAAAGAAAATTTGAAAAAATTTAAAATAATTGATAATAAAATAAATAATATATATCATGAAGAAGAAAAAATATTACCAAGAATTGAAGATGTAAAAAACATTATAAATAATAATCAAAATGAATTATATTATGATTTAAAAAAGAAAGTAAATGATAAAACAATTTCATATGAAGAAAACAATTTAAATAAATTTAAAGATTTAAATTATATTGAAGATAATGACAGGATAAAACATAAAAAAAAGATAATTTTAAGAAATAATTCAAATTTTAATTATTTAACTCTTCATAATAATAATAATCAAGAATATATTAATATTGTTAAAAATATTAACTCAATGAGAAAAGATTTAAATCTTCAATTTGATAATTTATATCAACATTCAATAAAAAATTATGAAAATTTAAAAGAATTGCTATTAAAAAATACAAAAAATAAAAAAATAATTAATCTTATGAAAAAAAATTATAATACAGAAGAAGATAAAAAAATAAATACAAATAATGATAATATTTCATATAACATTAATTTAAATTTAAGATATAATAATATTAATTTTAAGAAGGATAATAAGAATAAAATAAATTCTAATAGTGAAGAAATAAATAAAGAAATAGAAAAAAAAGAAAATAAAAGAAAATCAATATTTATAATGTCCAAAAAATTAAATAAATTATTTAAATTAAAAAAAAATGAAAAAAAAACTGTTATACAACATAATAAAAAATTAGATTTTTATGAAAAAGGGAAGTTTGAAAATAAAAAATTATTAAAAAAAATAGAAGAAAAATTATTATCATTTAATAAAAATAAAAATACTATTATTTTAAAACCAAAAAAAAGATTTCGTTCATATATTTACTACATTATAGCAGCAAGAAGAATACTGAATATTAAATATTTCACTTATAAAGAATTAAAATATAACATTGTTTCTTATTATATTGAAAATGTTGAAAATATGGATTTGATATTAAAAAAATTAGTATTTTATTCAATTAAAGATATATATGAAGAAATAATTAAAAATAATGATATAAATTTAAATTTGATCAAGGAAAAAAGTCAAAATAAAAAACAAGAAATTTATTTTAATTTACAAAATTATTTAGAAAAAATAATAAAAGGATTAAATGAAAATTTTTTTGATGGAACTTCAAAACAAATGTTAAAATATTTATCAATTTATATTACTGATTATTCATATATTCCAAGTGATTTTTTTACAATGTTTGAATTAATTCGAATCAATATTTTACAAACAGGAGAAATTATTGGTTTAAATGATAATCAAAGAATAATGATTTTAGGATTTTATATTATAATTAAAATAATGTTAAGATATTTATTTTTAGAAATGAATTTTCATAAATATTTAATTCAAAATTTGACAAAAAAAATAAAATTAAATATAAAAATTATAGTAAGTGTTATTTATAGAGGATTAATAAATTTATTTAAAAATGAATGTGAAATTAAAAGAGAAATAGATGATATTGAAAAAAATATTGACACAACTAATTTTATGAAAGTTATATATGAAAAAAAAGAATTTATTTTTGAAACTAAACATAGACATTATTTAAAAGAAAGTTTAACTAGTTTAAATAATTATATTAATAAAAAAGAAAAACTTGAAGTTGAATTAAATTCAAATAATGATAATGAAATAAATAAGTTAAAGAAAATAAAAAAATTCAATAAAATTGAAAAAAAGAAATCTAATTTGAAATTATCAAGTATTGAAGAATTTCATAAAATAAAAATTGATAATAATGATATAAAAAAAGATGATTTAGGTTTAAATGATTTAAATAATAATTTTGAAACTATTTCAATTAAAACAAATTCAAATATTGCTCAAAGAAATAAAATAAAAATTACAAATCAAAATTTAAATATTGATAATTTTAAAGAGAATAAAAGTATAACACAAAATTTTTCAGAAAAAGAAATTAAAGAAATGGAAAATATAATTGAAAATATACCAACTTTTGGTGATGATGTTGAAATTTATGATGTTTATTTATTTGATAATGTTCTATATAATGATATGGATTTGGAAGATTATTATAAATTTGCAGAAAAAAATAATTTTGACCTTATTTCTGATATTAAAAAATTTTTAATAAGAATTATTAATCTGATATATGCCAATTTTTAATAAATTAAAAAATATTTGAGTTTTATATATCATTTATTAAGTGTATTTTTATTCTTTTTTATTTTAAATAATATAAATTTAAAAAAAGAATTTAGGTATTATTAATTGTATTATATGATATTTTATAAAATAAACTATTATTATATATATAAATATTATTAAATAATCAAATTGAGCACAAAATTAAAAAATTTCATTTTTAAATATATTAAATTTGAAAAATCCAATCAAAATAATTAAAAAATATGTTTTCTTATAAAATTAAAATTGATATTTTTAAATTTAATAAAATTTTATTTAATAATAAAAAATAAAATTTTAATTTAGAAAAAAAAATGAAAAATGAAACAAAATTATCAGAAAATAACTTTTTTAAAAAATTTAAATATTCTCAATTACAAACAAAATTTAACAAAAATAAAAATAGGAATAATGTAATTAAAAAATTATATACATCTTCTCTAGACAAAAATTCTTTATTTTCTTTGATAAGGGTTTTTTTATTTTATTTTTATATTAGATTTTTATTAAAAATATTTGCTTAATTTTAATTATATATTTTTTCTTTTTTAAATTGAGTTTTTATTACTTTTTATTAAGATAATAAAGAATAAAATTTATAATTATTTTAATAGATAATTAAATTATATCGTGAAAAAATTATAATTTAAATAGTTTATTTTTATAAAAAATAATATAAAAAAAGAATTTCAATTCATAAAAAATAAACTCAAAAATTTCCTCAATAAAAATCTCAAAAAAGTAAAATATTAGAAAACCCTAAAAAGACTTTAATTTTAATATCTACAAAAGTATTGTCCTCCTCTTAAAATTCATACTAAAAAATTAAAAATATGTAAAAAACAAATCAAAACACATAATTTTAATTCTATATTAATAAGTCTATCTCATAATTTATATTCTTCAAGTAAAAATCCATATCAAATGGCTATTTAAAGGAGATATTTATTATTAATTGGGTATCTCAAATCCAAAAATTAACTTTTATAATAAATATAATCTTAATTCAATTTAAATTCAAAATCTTTAGAAGAATTTTATTTTAATATAAAAATAAGAAAATGATATTCTTGATTATCTAAGCTAAGGAAAATAATATAAATACTATAAATGGATATTCAAATATCTTTTTCTGATTTAAGAAAATATAATTTTCAAAAAAGTTATTATATTAATTAATATTGAAAATATGAAATATTAAAAATTAAATTTAAAAATTTGATATATTAGACATAAATTAAAATTTTATTTTTTTTATTTAAAATACATTTTTAAATGATTAATTTTTTTTGTATATTTTACGAATATTTATAAAAAAAATTCAAATAAAAACAAAAATTATTTTTTCATTCATATAATTTATCATGCTTTTTAAAATTATATTTAGGATTATTTTTTTGGAGAATTTTTATATTTTGTCCTTGTCCACTAAAATTTAAAGAAGGAATTTTTGTATTTGAAAAAGAATTTCTTTTCATATTTATTTTATCAAAAAATCTAATTGAATCTAAATCTTCAATATTTAAAGATGATTCTGTAACTTCAATTGATCTTGTTTTTAAATTATTATTTAATATTTCTTCAGATGAAATTGAATCATAATTATTATTAATTCTTTCAAGTATCATTTCTAATTTTTTTTTTAATTGAATATTTTCATTTTGATAATAATTATTTTTTTCTTCTAATTCTTTATATTTTTTATCCAAGTTTTGATATTCATTTTTTATTTTTTCAATTTCTAAATTTTTATTTAAGATTAATTTATTATATTCTTTTAAAATATTTAAAGCAACTTCTTTTCCATTATTTGGTTGAAGAAAATTTGCAAATTGTTGAAAAGAATTTTGAATAATATCATATATTTTCATATTTAACTTTGAATTATTTTTTTCTTCTTTTTTTACTTTTAAAATATTATCACTCATTGTATTCATTAATAAATCATATTTTATATTTTCTACTTCATTTTTTTTTTGATTATATATTGGAATAAATTCTTTTTTATTTTTAATTAAAATATTATTATTATTCTTTGTTGAATTTGAAGGAGTATATATTTTATTTTTTGAATATAATTTTTTAATTTTTTCTTCATTTAAATTTTTTCCATGCATAAAAATTGGATTAATAAAATAAGAATTATTAGTTTTTGGTGAAGAAAAATTTGTTAAAGAAATATTTAAATTATTTTGAATAAAGTGAGAATCATTATTTATATCATTCATTGAATTATTTTTATTTCTTTTATTTGCAGATTGTTCTAATGAATATGAAGATTGCTTTTTATTTAATTCTATTTTATTAAGATATTTTAATGAATTATAATCTTTTATTCTATTTTTTGTTGATAAATTTTTATTTCTATAATTTATACTTATATTAATATCAATTGAATTATTAAAATGATTTGAATTGTCTTTTGAATTATTAATAAATTCAAATGGATTTTATGATTTAAATTATAAGTTAAATCTTTTATATTAGTTGTATAATAAATTTGTTGATTTGAAAATCCAGATTATTTCAATAAATTTAGATTAATATTATTATAAATTTTGTTTTTAAAAGAATTTTTTTCATTAATATTCAATTCATAAAACTTAATATAATAATTAAAAAATTTTTTTTCAAATAATTAAACTTTCATATTTTTTTATTTTATTTTAAAATTCATATTATATTGATTTTTTACTATTTTTAAATGAAGATAATATTATTATTGTTTTCTTTATATTCATTTATTACATATGTAAAAATATTATTTGTGTTAGTTTTAAAAATTATATCTTGCTAATGTTTAAGTAATTGTGACATTCTTTCCATTGTTGGTAAATATTCCTCTAAACTTAAATAAGATTTCATTATATCTGTGTATGCACACAATAATTCATATACTTTATGTTTTTTTAAATAAAAATAAGGTAAAATATAATCAATTAAAGAAATTAGCATTTTTGAGGATATTTATTAACTATTCTTTGATTTACAAATTTTAAAAATTTAGTATTTTTAAATTTATTTAGACTATTGTTTATATTTTCATTATTATTTTGATTATTATTAGATTTATTATTTTCTAAAGAATGAGAATTTTGATTATTATTTAATTTAATTATTCTAGTTAAATCTTTTTTCAAGTGTTTTTTAATATTAATAAAATGTGATGTAGAATCAAAAAAAGGTTTAGCTAAATTTTCTTGTTTTACAAATTTTGAAACATTACTTAATGTATGATTTTGATTATATTTATTTATATTTTGTTTATAAATTAAATTATCTGTAATATCTACAATTAAATTTTTTTTTGAACAATATTTTACAATTGTATTACAGATAATAAAAATAAAATCAATACAACCTCCGATTTTTCCAAAAATTTCTGACATTTCTATATAAAGTCTTCTATAAATTATTAGATAATCAGCACATGAAAAGGATATTACTAATATTTTATGATATTCTAATTCATCAATTATTATTTTAGTATTATTACTATTTTTTTCAACAAAATATAAATAAAGATGAGCAACAATAAATAAAGAATTTTGTTTTTGATAAGTCAAAAAAAATCCTTGATCACTAAAATAGCTCAAATTTGATAAAAATTTTTTGAAAACAAACGGTGAAATTTGAAAATTTTCATTTCTAAATCTTTTTGATAAAGGATAAGTATAATTATAATCAATATTATTATATAAATAATGAATAGATAAAAAAGAATTATATAATAATTTATTTGATTCTATTTCTTTTTCCTCTTTTTCACATTTTAAATCAGTACAAATCATAAAATAAATATTTAAACTATTATATTCATTTATTGAATCACCATATCTTCCATTTATAATTATATTTTGATTAGGTTTAATACATAAATATTTTGATAAATCATAATTTTTTTTCATTTCAGGATATTTATTTACATAAATAGATTCATTACATAATTCGACTTCAATTCTTCTGAAATTAATATAAGCATCTGAATTAATTTTTGGTCTTAAGGTTTTTATTATCTCAAAATTATATTTTAAATAAAACATTTTATATATTCAGAAAAAAAACATTTAAACTTAATTAAAATAAATATAACTATTTGGAATAAATAAACTAATTTAATATTATTTTTTTAATTATTTAATTTAAAAACATTATTATTTTATTGTAAAAAAAATTAAAAAATAATATATAAAACAAATGAAAATTAATGTTTTTTTTATAATTATTTCATCACAATTAATTTTAAATTCTTGTTATTCGATAGAATTTTATCCAGATCTCATACCTAAATATTCAAAAGAAGTAAAAGTATCTCCTAATAATGCATTGAGTGTAGGTTTTATTTTAAATATATCAGAATTTGAAACAAATGAAAAAATCTTTTTTAAAGTATCAATTAATAAAAATGAAGCTAAAAATGATTTACAAAATTTTAGTTTCTATATTAATTTTGAATTAACATTTAATAAAAATGAATTAACATATAATAATACTATAAAAAGAAAAAAGTTATCTTCTGTGAGTGGTTCAAGAAAAATAATATATTTTGAAACAAATAAAGCAAATGAATCAAACAATTATTTGATATTTATTATAGAATCAAAAGATAATTTAATTGATGAAATTGGATTTACAAACACAAAAGATGATGAATCAATAGGCATTGCTAAGGGATTATTAATTGCTTTAAGTACTTCAATGGGTGTTATTTTTTTAATAATTGTGATTATTATAATAATATGTTGTTGTTGTTTATTAAATAGAGGAAAAAAATCAAAGAAAAATAAACAAATAGAAATGTCGGTTAGATCACAAGCATCAAATGCAATATTAAATCAACAAATGTATAATCAAAAACCAATATTTAATCAACAAATGATTAACCAACAAATGTATAATTCACAAATGGTAAATCAACAACAAATGATTAATCAACAACAAATGATAAATCAACAACCAATGATTAATCAACAACCAATGATTAATCAACAACAAATGATTAATCAACAACAAATGATTAATCAACAAGGCTATAATTCTGGAAATTTTGCTAATAATTTTGGACAAAATAATGTGGGATATGATAGTTCTAGATTTAATATAAAGCAAAATGAAATTAGCCCAATTAATGAAAAATTAAAATAATATTCTTTTAATTTTAGTTGATAAAATAATTTTTTAATTTTTTTTTAATAAATAATATATGATTAATATTATTTATATTGAGCAATTAATTAGTTTTATTTTTTTTAATAAATTATTTTTTCGTTCTTTTTATTTAATGAATATATAGATTATTCACCTTAGAGACATTTAAATTATGTGTGGGATAATGAAAATTATTATTCAGATTAAATTATTAGTTCTTATGAAGAAAATATATTGTATCTATAATAAAGCTTATTATATTTCTTTAGATATTTTATTTGTTGAACAAAAATATTTTGATAAAAAACAGTCTTTTTTTTGATTATCTTTTTAGTTTTAAATTAAATTATACTACTTTTAGTTTTAGTTGTTTAAGTTTAAAAATGAAAAAAAAGACTTAACTGTGAGCTTTACTCATCAAAATACTATAAAATATATTGGAAGTGATATTGGAATGATAATATTAGGATTTCATGTTTAATTATTAAGAGAATATTTTAAAAATTAATTATTAAATCATGTAATAAAATATGTTATATAATTAAATTGATTTTTGAGGATTTTTAGTATTTCTAGAAAAATTTAATCGATTTTTTATTTTTGATATTTATAAAAATTAATTTAAATAGTTTATTTAAATTATATAATAAAATAAATAAAATATTTTAATGATAATTTTAATTGATTTTTAATGTATTAAATAAAAAAAATTAAAAAAACGTGAAATAAATATATAAGATAAAATGAAAAAAATGAATTATATTAAATATGTGTTATCCAGTTAAATGTCCTAAATGTGGTAAAACAACATGGGCAGGATGTGGTAAACATAAAGATATGGTAATGGCAAAAGTACCTGAAAATGAAAGATGTACTTGTAATAAAAAAGAAGATTCAAATTCAAATCCAGAATCAATTAAAGTAACAAATAATGATTTAGGAAATGTAATAGAAATTAAATCAATTGATGAATTTAATAAAATAATTGAAGAAGATAATTTAGTTATTGCTGATTTTTTTGCAACTTGGTGTGGTCCATGTAAAGCAATGGCTCCTATAGTAAGAATAATATTTTAATATAAATTTATAGTTTTCTAAATTATCAAAAGAAATGAATAATGTTAAATTTTTAAAAGTAAATGGTGAAGAAAATGAAGATATAATGGTAAAATGTGATATTTCTGCTTTTCCTACTTTTGTTTTATTTAAAAAAGGAAAATTACTTGATAGTAAAGCAGGTAAATTAGATGAAAATGAATTAAAAAAATTTATTAATTCTCAAGTTTAATATATATCTTTTAAATCATTAAATAATTTTATTAAATTATCAAAACTTAAATTTTACCTATTATTCAATATTATAATTTTATTATATTCTCTAAATAATTAATTATAAAAATATGATGTTTATTTATTTATATTATAATTAATATAATTTCATTTATTATGCAATTTGAGAATTTTTAGTTTTGTTAATATATCTTTAAATTTGACAAAAGAAAAAAAGGTATAATAAAAAATAATTCTAAAATAATTTTTATTATAAAATTAATAAAATAATTTATAATATAATAAAACATAATATTTTTTTATATTTTAATTCTAAAAATTTTTTATTAATTCAATTGTCATATCTGATGATAATTAATATTCAATAACATTTTTAATTTCTTTTCATTTATTTTTTGGCATCAATTTTATTACAATTTAAAAAAGAATTTTTGAAAATAATATCAGTTTTTCTATTCAATAATATTAATTTTGAGATAAAATATTTGTTATATTAGAAATGTTTTTTTGCATACTCAATATATAAATATATTAAAATATTTAAACTATTGAAAATGAATTATAATTATATTTTTAATTATTTAATTATATAAAAAATTTAAATATTAAAATTATTTAATATTAAAATTTATATTCAAAAAATAAAAAATCAAATTCAATGAAAAAAGAAGTTATTGTCCATTTAAATCTCCAT
>JAJMZS010003331.1:0-23026 GCA_023807205.1 Isotricha prostoma | reverse complement strand
GATCTTGGTGATTATTTTAGAGGAAAAGTACTTTTGAGTTTAAAAAATAAAAATAGAGATGATGATATTCAAATTGATAAAATTCAAAATAAAGAAAAAGAACAAAATTCTGATTATGAAAGTTTTCGTATTTTATATTGTTATTTTAAAAATGATAATGTATTTTATTCTTTTATTGATAAAAAAGATCCTAGATATATGGAACATGAAGATGATATTGATTTTGCTGATAGAAATAATATTGAAGAGGAAGAAGAATTAATGGAAGAATATGAAGAAACTGAAAAAGAATAATCATTTAATAATTACTATATTTGTTATGTATATTAATAATTTTATTAATTAATTTTTAAAATGTAAATAAAAATACTAGAAAATTATTTATTTAATAACTTCAATAAAATATATATAATTATTCAAATAAGAATAAAATTATTTAATTCATGAATCAAAAGAAAAATTTCAAAAAATCTGATAGTATTAGTTCAATTGATACAGTTAATACAAATTTATCTTTAGACACTTCAATTCTTAATTTATCAGATACTTTAACTAGAAAAAATAAAGTAACTATTGATCCAAAAATTGAAATAATTAATGTAAAAAAATTTAAAAAATTCAATTTAAGAAATAGCATTTCATCAAAAGATATTTTTAATAACATCCAAATTGAAAAAAAAAGAAGATTAAAAGAAAAAATGGAAAAAGAAGAAGAAGAAAGAAAAAAAGCAAATTGTGGGATATGTTCAATTTTTTAAATATAATCCAATATATATATATTTAATTTAATTATATATATATATTGTATTTAATGTTATTATTATATTTAATATAAATGAAAGTGAATCCAATAAAAAAGTGGATGTAAAAAACAAATATTGTGAAGAAAATTGATTATTTTTTAAAATAATTTCTTTAAAATTTATTATCAAGGATTAAACAATTTTTAAAACTGTTTTAAATATAGATTTTTTAATTAATTATTTTTTTTTATTAATAATTTATTATGATAATCATTTTTTAAAAAATAATTAATTGTCGAATTTTTTTAATTTATTTTCCATTAAATTTTCATTTAATTAATAATAAAGCAATCAGTTCAACAAAATATAAAAAGTCCAATGGATAAAACAATGAAACAAGAAAATATAAAATTAAGAGATGAAGAAAGAAAGCAATTAGAAGAAGAAAGTAAAAAATTTGATTTGAAATTAATGAAATATTTTGGTAATGAATTTTATGATAGAAAATTAGAAATTACTCCAAAGAGAAATTTATTAGAAAACTTTTTAATAAATGATTATTTTGAAAAATTAATTCCAAATTTTAAATTATATAAATATCTTCAAAATTTAGAAAAAGGAATAGATGAAAAAATATTTAAAACACGTTTAGATATTCAAGAACAATTAATAAAACCAAAAAATAAAATAAAAGTATTATTAAGAACTCAAATATTTGCTTTTATATTAAAAGATAAAAATGATAAAGAAAAATTTAATATGAGATTGCAAGGAAAAATAATAAATAATTTTCCAAAAAGTAATGAAATTAAATATGAAGAGAAAAAATTCACTGATTTTTTTTCTAAATTATCAATAACATTTGAAAATAACATTTATCAAAAAATAATATGGGAAAATAACAATAATATTAATGATAAATTATATGATAATAATAATGAACAAAATATTGATAGTAAATTAAATAGTGGTTTTATGGTTCAAAGAGAATTATTTGAAGATATAAAAAATTTTAAAGTAGAAATTAAATTATATATAAATTATCCTACTCCTGAATTTTCATTATCACCTGAATTAAGTTATATTTTGGGAATAAAACAAGGAACAAGAACAAATATTTTATATCATATATGGCAATATATAAAATTAAATTCACTTCAAGATAATGAAAATCCATGTATTATAATAAATAATACACCACTTCAAAAAATATTTAAATGTATAAAAATGAATTTTGAATCATTAATAAGTAAATTAAATGAAAATTTAAAAAATCCTGAACCAATTATTATTGAGTTTAATATTAAAGATTTATCTTATGATTATAAAAAAAATGAAATTTTAAAGGATATTGTTATAGATATTGAAGATCCTTATTTTAATAATATTTTATCTTTTTTATCTAATTATGATGAAGAAAGTTTATTATTTCCAAAAAATCTTTTTCCTAATTCAGTGAGTCATAATGAAGTTGAAAAATATTTATCTCAAATAAATGATATTGATAAAAAAATGAATACTATGATTAATATTTTAAATAAACATAAATATAGATATGAATTTTATGAAGCTTATAGTAAAGATCCTATTAAATTTATTAATAATTTTATTATTCAACAAAATGAATTAATTAAAATTTTAGATGAAAATTCTTTAATTGAAAATAGAAATGATTATACTTCATCTCAATATTGTAAAGAATATGAAGAAGTGATTAGACAATATGTAGATAAATCATTAACAAAAAATCAAAATCTACAAAATAAGAATCAAAATTTAAATTATAATCAAATTAATATAAATAATAATTTTCATAATTAAAAAATTTAAAATATTTTTAAATTCTTTTAATTTATTTTATTTTATTTTTTTTAATTATTTTATAAAATGGATGAAAAAGGAAATGATAAAGAAGAATTTATAGAAAAAATAAATATTAGTTCAGAATTAAAGAATAATAATGAAAAAAAAGAAGAAGAAAATGAAATATCAAATTCAGATGATAATGAAAATAATTTTGATGAATATGATATAAAAAAAACTCCAGTGATGATATTATATATTAAAATAATGTATTGGATAATATTATTTTTTTTAATATTACTAGGAATATACTTTTTTTTAAAAAGCAGTAATCCAAAATTAAGAGAAGAAGAAAATAAATTTAAAAAAATATCACAACAATGGAATGCAACAAAATTTAATGATTTACAAGATTGGAAATTTTATTTAAAAAACAAAAACAATAACACAATTCAATTAGATAAAAGTTACATTAAATTTAATTACTTATCTCTTCCTCAAAATTTTTATTACAAACCATTTGAATTTATGAAAAATAACACAGTTTCATTATTAAAATCAATAAATTTAGACAAATCATTATATGAAAGTTCATATGGAGGATATAATTTAACAACAAAACTTTTTTTACTAATAGATAATACATTTTCAATAAAAACAATAAAATTAGATAAAATTGCTTTTTTTGTTAAAAAAATAATCCCATCTCACAATAATATAGAATGTAAAAAAAATAAAGGAGCTTGGTCATATGAAAGTGATGTATGTTATCAATATTACATATTAAGAACATTATGTTTAATTTTAGATCAAAGTACTAGAGAATTATATTTTGATTATAAACATTTTAAATGTAATGGATTTGATAATTGGTATGAAAGTTATACAATTTTTCCTTGGAATATTCCTGGTTTTGAACCAAGTTTTTCTGATATTCAAGAAAGTGGAAAAAAAATTTCTATATATATTAGTACAAATTATGATCCTTTTGTTTATGCTAATTATAATAATTATAAAAGTGATAAAATGTATAATGCTTATTTAAGAAGGGGAATGTGGTCTATTGGATTAGCTATTTTATTAATTGTTATTCCTTTGCTTTTAATTGTTAGAGATCATTTTGAAAGTCAGAAACCAATGACGCCACAGAGAACTAAAACTTTTGTTACTAGTTTTAAAACTAATCCACTTAGATTGTAGAAAAAATATATTTTGATAAAAGGAAAAAAATTCATTTTTTATTTTTGATTTTTGAATATGAAAAAATACTAATTCATAATAATAATAATATTATTTTTTAAATGGTTTCACTTTTATATGTAAATAAAATTTAAATATTTATTTAATTTAAAAAATAAAAAAAAGTAAAAAACCAAAACCTAATTAATAAAATATAAAATTATTATAATAACAAATTAAAATAAACAACTTGAAAAAAAAAGTAAAATAAAAAAAAATATTTAATTACCAAAAATAAATAAAATATTAAAAAATGTCAAAAATTGAAACTGAAAATACACCATCAAATGAAATGCAAAAACAATTAAAAGAAGATGAAAAAGAAGAAATCTTTGCAGAAAATCATTCAGAATCAAAAGTAGTAGAAAGTAAAAAATTACAAGAAGAAATAGATGAATCAACATATTCAAATATCGAATTTGATAAACACGTTCTTTTTTTTCCAAGTCTTCCAAACGAAGTAGCATTTGACACAGTAGTAATAAAAAATACAGGAAAAACATGCGTTTATTTCAAATGGCAAAAAAATACAAAACCATTTGAATTACAAGATAAAAAAAGTGATGGAATTGATAGATTTTTTTGTCATTATTCAGATAGTAAAATTTTTCCTGATGAAGAAAAAACTTTTACTTTTTCTTTTTTTTCTGAAAAAAATGGTTTATTTTCTGAAGATTGGATTCTTGCTACAACTCCGCCATTAAAAAATTGTGATTTGAATTTGAAATTAAATGGTAAAGTTCATTTATATATTGATAAGTATTCAGAAGGAATAAAAGAATTAGAAAAAAATATTGAAAAACAAAGTGTTATTACTTCAATTAATGAATTTGTTTTAGATACTATTGAAACTGTTAAACCTGAAGATCCTCCTTTACCTGATATGACTAATGAGAAAATATTTAAATTTTATTTTGAATTTTTTAATAAAGAATATAATATTGTTTTTTCTAAAAGAGCAATGAAAGATTTTACTGATTTAAATAATAGGATTTTAAAAGAAAATTTAGGAGAAGAAGGTTTTGAAAATGCTGATGTAAAGACTAAATTTTGGAATGGTTCACTTGATGAATTAAAAGAAAAAATTGATAAAATTGAAAATGAAGAAAGTAAATTAAATTATACTAATTTATTTAATTGTATTCTTCATAATTCTAGAAAAATTAATCCTGAAGATAGTAAAGTATATGATTTTGTTAAAAATATATTTTTAGAAGAATTAGAAAATTTCAATGAAACTTCAAATGAAATAAGAGAAGAAATGCAAATGCCACCATATACTTTTGATTTATTAACAAGACAAGAATTAAATGAAGCTGATTTACAAAAATATGAAGCAGAACTTAAAAAAAAAAATGATGCTTATGCTAAAAAAGCAAAAAAAAAAGCAAAAAATGCAGAAGAAGAACAAAATGAAATTAATGAATATCATCAGAAATTAAGTGATAAAGTAAGAGATAATATTTTAGAAAAAATAAATGGAATTTCAAATGCAAATACAGAAAATTCTCTTAAAGAAAGTGTTTTAACAAGTAATACTTTTAATGAAGAATATATTGATAGATTAATTAGAGTTAAGACTTTAAAAAATATAAAAAATGAAGGAGGAATTGATAATAAATATGTAGTTTGTAGAATTGATATTGAGTCATTTAAAAGAAATTATTCTGATCAACTTGATGAAGATGGAAATGTAATTGGAAAAAAATTCAAAAATGTTGATTTTCTTGATACAAAAGATACTATGTTTGAATCATTAAATTATTTATTAAATAATGGAGCAAAGGCAGTTTTATTATTAGTTGATTTTGGTCCAAAAATTGGAAATGAAATGCAAGAATTTACAACAAGTGATTTATTAAATTATGTTGAAATTGCAACTGAACATCCTACTTATTTTTGTAAAAATTTAGAAGAATTAGCTGATTATAATTTAAAAATTGAAGAAGAAGAATTAAAAGATAATTGTTGTATTATTATGGAAAATATTAATTTTTTCCAAGAAGAATGTGGTTTTGAAAAATATCAAGAAGATATTATTAATCCAAATGGTGAACAAGAAAATTTATGTTTATATCATAAAAATAAATTTTTAGATGAATTAACTGGAAAAACTACGATTTATATTAATGATTCTATTTATTCATTTGATAAATTATCTCCTACTATTATTGATGTTAAAGTTCCTTTAAGAGTTCTTGGATTAAAAATTGAAGAGCAATTAAGAAAAATTACTGATTTTTTCCAAATTGAAAATAAGGAATATATGTTAATTATGGGAGATAATGATAATTATAGAATTAAAGGAAGATCTTTTTCTAATAAAAGTGATGAAGTAAATGAAGGAGAAGGTGAAACTAATAATAATAATAAAAATAATGAAGATGATTTAGTTGGTGAAACTTATAAATTAGATTATTCAGATAATGAAACTTTAATCACTAATTTATTAATATTAAATGCTGTAATGGAAAGATTTAAAAAAATTTTTATTTTTGGGAAATTAGCAATGCAATTTATTCAATTTTTACGTAATGATTACACAATATTTGATGAAAAATACCAAATTCAAGAAAACTTATTAAAATTAATGAAATATATTTTAGTAAGAGCATATTTATTAAATATTGAAATAATTTTACCAGAAGATTTCAAAATTTTAGATAAAGAAGAATATCAAAGACATTTAGAAACAATGTATGATGCAGATGGAGATCCAATTGATTACACAAAAGAAATAAAAAATTTAATAAAAAGAGAACGAGTTCAAAGAAAATTAGAAAAAACATACACAGATGAAGATGAATTAAATGAAAATGCAGATTATATTAGAATTAAATTAGAAGATGAACAAATAGAACAATTAGTTTATTATAAAGAAAAAACAGTATCATTAGATAGATTACCATATGCATTTGATTTTATTAGAGAATTCGATGAAGTACAAGGAATTTCAAATCCTAAAAAAATGTTTAAAACTCCTATGGAAATATATGATTTTAAAGAAAATTTATATGATAAAGAAATTGTGTTTCCTGAAGAAGTTACAACTGCAACTGAATTTTATAAGAAAAAAGAAGAGGAAAGATTAGAAAAAATAAGACTTGAAGAAGAAGAAAAGAAAAAAAAAGAAGAAGAAGAAAAAGAAGAAGAAAAAGAAGAAGAAAAAAAAGAAGAAAAGAAAGAAGAAAAGAAAAAAGAAGAAGAGAAAAAAGAAGAAGAAAAAAAAGAAGATGAAGAAGAGAAAAAAGAAGGAGAAGAAGAGAAAAAAGAAGAAGGAGAAGAAAATGGAGAAAATGAAGAAGAGAAAAAAGAAGAAGAAAAACCAAAAAAAATATATGATCCTCGTTTATATGACAAAGAGAAATATGAATTAGTAGATTTTGGTGAGAAATCATATCAAAAATTAGTAGATTCAATATCAACAATGAATGGAGTAATGTGGTTAGGAACATTAAGTCCAAGTAAAGTAGAAAATTTATTTGAAAATTATATTAAAATATTAGATGCCATTAATACAAGAAAAAAATTATTAAAAGAAAAATTTGATATTGAACAAGCAACACAAGAAAAAAAATTAAATGAAACTGAATTAAAAGCAAGAAAACAATTATTAAATATTTTTTTAAAAGGAAAAAATGTATATGAAACTATAAAAGATAATTTTAGATATGTTACAAGTGGAGCTGCACAAAATCAATTAGAAGATTTAGGAGATGAAGATGAAGGACCACAAGAAGATGATGAACAATTTAATCATGATATGCATGTTTTAATTGATTATTATATAAATGAAGATTTTGAATTGATTAATTCTATTTTAAAAGGAAAAAATATTCCTGGTTTTTATGGTGTTAATGTTGAAAAACCTATTGTTAAAGAAGAAGAATTTGATCCTAAATGTCTTGAGGAAATTACTAATTAATATATTTTGGGAAATCTTTATCTTTTTTAAATTAATTTTTTTAATTTTTTTTAAGTTTTTATTTTTTTTTTAGTTTTTTAATTTTTTAGATTTTTTTTTAGTAATAAAAATTTTTTTTGGGGAAAAGATATTTTTAGTTTTTTGGTTTTTTTTAAAATAATTAATTTTAGAATAAACTAAATTGTTAATATAAAATTATTTAATTTATTAATCACCGTATGACCAAAACTCTTGTCCTTTTTTGGATTTGTGACTTTTCTTTTTTTTATATCCTCCTTGAGCAATAAGAGCCTTATTTGCAAAATAAAGATATACTATTTAATTAGATTTTATATTTACCTATTAATAAAACTAATAATGATAAAAATGAAAAAATTATTATATTTCCAGTTGAAAAAAATCCTTCATCTTTGATCTCTGAATATGTTTCGCTCATTTTTAATAATAAAATATTATTAATTTTCAATTAATTAATTATAATTATATTATATATTTTATTATTATTGATTTTAAAGAATTGGTTTAAAATTAATATTATTTATCTTAAGGGAGAATATATTATATCATTTATAAAAATAAATTTTTACTAAAAAAGTAGAAAATAGATGAAGCTAAGTTCCTCCTTTTATTGTTTATTTAGATCATTAAAAAAATCTAATATAAATATGTTTTTCTTTTATATAATAATCTTTTATCTTTTGTAATGATACTACATTTTAAACTCAATCCATTAAAAATTTTATATATACAATTATTTTTATTAGTCTTAAAATTGGATAAATCCAAAACATTTAATGACTTACAATCCTGAAACATATAACTCATATCATTAACTTTTTCAACATTAAAATTTATTAAATTTAAATTTGATAAAGAATAACATTCTGCAAACATATAACTCATATCAGTAACATTTCTAGTATCAAAATTACTTACATTTAAATTAATCAATGAAGAACATTTAGAAAACATATAACTCATATCATTAACATTTTTAGTATTAAAACTAGTTAAATTTATTTCTAATAAAGATGAACAATCTGAAAACATTGAATACATATCTTCAAGATTATCTGTTTTGAAATTTTTTAAATCTATATTTTTCAAAGATGAACAATTTGAAAACATACTATTCATATCTTTTATGTTAATAGTATTAAAATTTGAGAAATCTATTTCTATTAATGTTGTACAATTTGAAAATAAACAACTTATATTTTTTAATATTGAATTATTAAATTTAATGTTAAAAATATATTCACCTTCTTTATTAAATTTATATGTGAAATGGAAATCAATTTTTTCATTATTTAAATATATTTGACAACAATTTTCTAAAGCTTTTTGATTTGAATTGTCTATTGAATTATTATAATTTAATATTTGAATTTCTTTATATAAATCTTCTTTAGTAATTTTATATTTTGCAATTATATAATTTTCTTCATCTTCTTTCCCAAAATCTAATCTTTCAATTTCTTTAATTTTTTCTTCTCCATTTTCTATATTTTTTTTGTTTAATACTTCATTAATTATTTTTAACCCTAAATTTTTATTTATTATTTCATTTTTTTCTTGATTAATTTGACTATTATTTGTTTCTAATATTAATAATTTTTCCTTTAAATTTTCTATTTCCTTATTTTTCTTGTTTAATTCTTTTTTTAATAATATTATTTCATTTATTAAAAATTTAATTACTTTATTTGAATCATTTTTTTGTTTTTTCAAATTTATTGTATTTAATATTTCATTATTTTCTGTTAAAATAAATTTTATATATGAGTTATTCTTTTTATTTTTTTCAATTTTAAAATTATTATTATCAATAGATTGAATAATTAAACTAATTATTTCATTTATATTATCACATTTTTTAAATATATCATTTGAATATAAATTCTCGAAACTAGATGAATATTGATAAAAATTCAAAGAATTTGTTTCATATATATAAATAATAAAATTATCAAATTCTTGTTCAATAAAAAGTTTCCATTCTTCATAGTCATATATAAAAGTTCTTTCAATATTTTTTTTTCCTAAAATATTCATTGATATCCCATTTTTATTCATTTATTCAAAAAAGTTATTTAATTAAATGAAATAGTTTAATTTGAATTTTAAACAAAAATTATCTTTCATGTGCAATAATTAACTTTTCCTAAATATTTTAAAGCATTTAATAAATAAAATAATAATTTTAAAAAAAATGAAAGAGCCTTCTAAAATTAGTTTAAATATTGTAAAAAAGCTAAATTTAAAAAAAATGAATAAAATAATATAATTTAGACATTTTTAGATTCATTTATTATTAATTTACAATAAATATGTTTATTAATTGATTATCAAATATATTTAATTTATTAAATTTACTTGAAAAAGAGTTATTTTTAGATATAATGTAAAATAATTAATTATATGTGTTTAAAAAAATATTAAGAGATAATTATTAGATTGATTTTATTTTTCAAACATAATAATATTTTTAAAAAAGTAAATAATATTAATGAACTAATAATATATTTAAAAAAAAATAAATAAAGAAAGAAAATTATAAAAAGAAATAAATGAATTAAGAGATGAATTAATTAATAAAACAATATAAATTAAATATAAATAAGAACTGTTGGTTTAATTTAAATTTCAATTATTAATGATAAAAAAATTAAAATCATTATAATTAATTATATAATATTTTTTTATAATTACTTCTAAAACATAAATTATACATATATTTTTAATATTTTTCAAGTAGTATTTTCATATAAACAATAATATTATTAATCTTTTCCTATTTAAATTTTTTTTAATTTAAATATTTCATTTAAATTTTATTATATTATAAAATATTTAATGAATAAAAAACTATATAAAAAAATAATTTCCAATTTATCAATAATAATATATTTAAATTTTCAAACCATTATATTTTTAAATAAAGTTTTTATATTATCATTATATTTTGAAATAATAATATTTATTATAAGTGATTATTAATACATTTTTTATTTTTTTATTATATAACTAAATTTGAATTTTAGAAAAAATAAAATTGAAACTTAGCAAAAAAATCATTCATAATTGATATTAATTATTATAATAAGGTTTACTACTTTTTTTTACGAATAAAAACTTATAAAAATGTTTACTTAAAATCATTCAGGTTTAGATAATTTTTTAATTTAAATAATAAATCATTATATATTAAACTTTTATAACTTATATCTACTTAAAACGTTTAATAAATCATATAATTTTATGAAATATATAAATTATAAGTATTTAATAAAAACAAAAATTATTTTCAATTTTTTCTCCAATTAAACTTAAATTTTTTATAATAAAAATATATTCAATGAAATTATGATAAAAGGTTTTTATTATTGAAAATTACAAAATTAGTAAATTGAAATAATGTATAAAAAGGATTTTATTTGAAATTAAATGAAAATTAAATTCCAAAAAATAAAAATAAAAAATCACATTTGATTGGAATAAAATTGAATTATTATTTGAAACATTTTGTGAAATGAAGTATAAAATAATAATAATATATGAAAAATATAATAAAATTATCAAAAATTTTAAAAATTAATAAATGAATGAGGAAAAAGATAAAATAAATCATAATAATAATAAGTTAGATAATTTAAATCAAACTCCAATAAAAATCACTATTCAAAATACAAAAAAAGTAACAATAAATAATCAAGAAAAAAAAGAAATAAAACAAACATTTGTTCATTCAACAAATTTTATTTTACCAAAAGATCAAAAAACCATAACAATAAACAACAGAAATTATACATTATTTAATGAACAGAAATCGAAAAAATATAAAAAAGATTTAGACATTTTTAATGACTCAAATTTAAGTAATTATAGTTCTCCAAAAAATGAATCAAATAATAGAGATAATATTAATTATAGAAATTTTAATAATAATAATAATATAAATGAAGTTAATTTATCAAAATCTTATAGTGAAAAAACAATAAACACAAAAATAAAATTTCAAGAATTTTACATAAATGATAATAAAAAAAATAAAGAATTCAAATATAAAAACAATACAATATCAACAACTAAATATAACTTCTTGACATTTATTCCTAAAAGTTTATTAATCCAATTTGCAAGATTACCAAATGTATATTTTTTAGCAACAGCAATAATTCAATCAATCCCTTTAATAAGTCCTTTATCTTCAGTAACAGCAATTTTTCCTTTAATATTTGTATTAAGTGTAAGTATGATAAGAGATTTAATTGAAGACTTATCAAGATTAACTTATGATAGAATTAATAATAATGAAGAAATTATTGTATTTAAAGATGGAAAATTTATTAAATCATATAGTGCAAAAATAAATATTGGAGAATTAATTATTGTTAATGAAAATAAACAAATTCCTTGTGATTTAATTATTATTGATAGTAATTTAAATGATGGAATGGCATATGTTGAAACTTCTTCTTTAGATGGAGAAAAAAATTTAAAACCTAAGATTTCAAATAATAATTTATGTGGTTTATTTAAAAATTTATTAAATTCTTCTAATGATGAAAATCCATTTAATACAAATGTTTTTTATAATATGAAATTTTTTGGCTTTTGTCAATGTGATCATCCAAATTCAGATTTAAATAAATTAGATGGAAGAGTTTCTATCTCTTATAATATAAATAATTGTTATATTAAAGATAATGTTAAATTTCCTATTACTGAAAGACAAATGTTATTAAAGGGAAGTATATTAAAAAATACTAATTGGATTATTGGGTTTGCTTTATATACTGGAATGAATAATAAAATTATTTTAAATTCTAAAAAACCTAGAACTAAAATGTCAATTATTGAAAAAAAAATGAATAAATATTTAATTGGTATTTTTATTCTTTTAATGATTTTATGTTTTATTAGTTCTTTAATTCATGCTGAATATTATAAAAAAAAAAAAAGATATTATGAATTATTTATTTTATTAAAAAGAAGTCAAATGTTAGAAAGTTTTATTACTTTTTTTACTTATTTTCTACTTTTAAATACATTAATTCCAATTAGTTTAATTATTACAATGGAAATTGTTAAAATGATTCAAGGTTTTTTTATATCATGGGATATAGAATTATATTCAAAAGTAAGACATAAATTTGCAAAAGCAAAAACAGTTTCTATAAATGAAGAATTGGGAAATGTAAATTATATTTTCAGTGATAAAACAGGAACTTTAACTGCAAATAAAATGAATTTTAAATATTGTATAATATATGGTAAATGTTATGAATATGATAAAACTTTAAAAGAAGAAAATTTAAATTTAATTAATGAAATATATTATCAAAATAATGAAAAAATGAAATCAAAAAAAAAATTTCCAGTAATTAAATTTCCTCAAAATTTTTTTTCAGAAATATTAAAAGCTCAAAAAGAAAATGAAAATTTATCAGAATCAAACTCAGAAAGTAATAGTAATGAAAATAATAATAATAATTTAAATGAAGAATTTGAAACAATAAATGAATTTTGGACAGCAATATCATTAGCACATGAATGTATATGTACAAAATCAAATAGATATTCTGCAATTTCACCAGATGATGTAGAATTAGTAAAATCTGCAAAAGAACAAGGATACACATTTTTACAATCAAGTAATGAATATCGTGTAATAAAAATAAATAAAACAATTCATACTTTTACTGTTTTAAATACATTAAATTTTTCATCTGATAGAAAGAGAATGAGTATTATAATAAAAGATAAAAATGGATTAATTAAATTATATATTAAAGGTGCTGATTGTGAAATTACAAAGAGAATGTCAAAAAATTCAAAAAGTAAATTATATTCAAATTTCACAATAAAATCTGTTGATAAATTATCATGTAAAGGTTATCGTTCATTATTAATTGGATATAAAATAATAAATGAAGAAGATTATAATAATTGGAATTCAAATTTAAAATCTTGTGAAATGAATTTAGCAAAAAGAGCAAGATTAATTGATAAATGTTATGATAAAATAGAACAAGATATAGAATTATTAGGAGCAACAATAGTAGAAGATAAATTACAAGATAAAGTACCAGAAACAATAAAAGATTTAAGAATGGCAGGAATAAAAATTTGGGTATTAACAGGAGATAAAATAAACACAGCAGAGAATATATCATTAAGTTGTAATTTAATATCTCGTAATCAGAAATTATTTAAAATATTTATATCACCTGATAATTTTGAAAGAGCAAGAAATGATGTTACACCAGAAGTAAAAAAATTCTTTAACGAATATCATATTTTTGAAATACAAAATAGAAAAAATCATATTCACCCTAATACAATTAATTTCAAAAACTCAATTTGTAATCATTTAAATATAAATTCAAGTAATAATAATATAAATGAAGGTTCTGCAATGAGTTTTATACCAAGTTTAAATGCTAGTATCTTATTAGGAAATAGTAGAATTAATTTTTCTCCAAGTTTAAACTCATCTAAAGATTTATTTTCAAAATATACTTCATCAATACAAGATAATTCCCTTCCACCATTTAGTATATTAATAGAATCATCTATTCTTTCATTTATATTTTCATCAGAATCAAAAAAAAATTTATTTTTAAAAATAGCATTAAAGGCAAGTACAGTAGTTTGTTGTCGTGTATCACCACTTCAAAAAAGTAAAGTAGTAAAAGAAGTAAAAAAATATGATAAAAATGCAATAACTTTAGCAATTGGAGATGGAGGAAATGATGTATCAATGATAATGGAAGCTCATTTAGGAATTGGTATTTATGGAGAAGAAGGAATGAGAGCAGTTCAAGCTAGTGATTTTGCAATAGGAGAATTTAAATTTTTGAGAAGATTATTATTCTTTCATGGAAGAACTAATTCAAATAGAATTAGTAGAATGATTTTATATTTTTTTTATAAAAATTTTGTTTTTTCTATTGTTCAATTTGTTTATTCTTTTTTTTGTATGGGAAGTGGACAAACTATCATTGATGATTGGTTTATTACTTTATATAATTTAGTCTTTACTGCTTTACCACTTGGAGTTCAAGCTATTACTGATTTTGATGTTTTGGAAACTGATAATGATATTATTAGGAAATTTATGCCTTTTTTATATAAAGAAAGTAGAGAAATTTATCCTGTTTTTTCTATTTTTAAATTCATTTTATCACTTGCTAAAGGATTTGTTAGTGCTTTTCTTATTTTTTATATTGTTTGCTTTTCTGATCTTGGGAGTGAAATTAATAAAAGAGGTGATTATGGTACTTTATGGTATATGTCTTTTAAAACTTATACTTCTATTATTATTTCTGTTAATATGACTTTATTTTTAAGTGTTAGATATATTACTTTTTTATTTCCTTTAATTATGCTTATTTCTTCTTTTATTTTATATTTTATTTTCTTAGTTTGTGTTAATTATATGACTATGTTTAATTCTTGTGCTGTTATATTTCATTCTTTGGCTTGTCCTAAAATTTATTTTAGTATTTTTTTAGTTAGTACTATGAGTTTTTTAACTGATTATATGATTGAGTCTATTAGTATGAATTTTAAACCTAATCTTTCTACTCATTTATATAGAAAAATTATGAATAAAAATGATGATGCTACTTCTACTTATATGGAACAATTTATGGAAAATAGAAAAAAGTGTTCCAGCATTTTTCAAATTAATAATTTGCAAAACAAAGCAATTAGTAAAATTAGTTTTTTTTCTTCAAATAAAAGTGATAAATATCTTGAAATTGATAACACTGGAGATAACTCTATTATTAAAAAAAATAAAATTACTCACAATTTTTTAAATGATAAAGATAATAATACAAATCATAAAATTATTTTTAATGATAGAAATTCTTTAAATGATAAATCACAAGGTAAATTATATAATTCAATGGAAAATTGGATTAAACCAAAAATAATAGAAATTAATAATTATAAAAAAAAAGAAGATCACAATTATCAGTTAAATTCATAAATAATTGAGTATATATTAATTGGTTCTGTATATTTTTTTTCTTTTTGATAATTTTTATTCCTTCCAAAAATATTTTATATAATTACAGAATAATATAATGATTATAAATAATGGGCTTTAAATTTCATATAATTTATAAAGTGTTTTATAGTTCAATTTTATTTTATTGTTTAAATATTATTTTCAATTAACATTTTTTTTTAAATATTTAAAGTATTAATTTAAATTTTTTTCATATTCTTAATTAATAAAATATTTACTAAATATCAATAAATGAATTTTTATATTATAAAAAAATCCTTTATATATAATTTATACATAGGTAGAATATATTATTATTTTTCTATTAATCGTTTATAATTAATAAAATTTTAACGAGAAAATTCAGTTTTTAAAAATTTTTATAAATTAAATCAAACAATTCTTAAAGTAAAATAACCACTTTTTTTATTTTTTTTTCTTAGACATCCTAACTTCATTAATATTATATGTCATCTTATGATGGAACAAAAAAGGTTAATATAGATATGATTGAAATTAATGAATCCACATTAAAAATCATGTCTCAAAAAGGAATAAAATGTATGAAAAATTTTCCGTTAATGAATGAAGATAATATAAAAAATCCAGCTTTATCCAAATTAAAAACACTAAAAAAAAAACGGAAATCAACTTCCTAAAAATGATTTAATTAACAATTTTTATAGTATATAAATTGAGTAGTAAATTTTTTATTAGGTTTAATTTTTTTAGGGATAAATATCATTTTATATTTTGTTTAAAAATAAAATCAAATTATAATAATAGTTTTATTATAATTTGAATTGATTAAAATAATTTAACAAAAACCCTTTTTTATCATTATAAAAATAATTTAAGGGAATTTTTTTTTATTCAATTAAATTATTAAAAAATTTATCGGTTGTTAAACGATATTTTTTTTTAATATTATTCTTTAAATTTACTTGTTCATTTGTAATTTCAATATAATTAATTAATAATTTCTTCCCAAAAAAAATTTAGAATTGGAGAAAAAAATTAAAAAAATTGTGTAAAAATATAAAGATAAAAAACAATTTATTAATTTAATTAAAAATATAAAGTTATAAAAATATATAAAATAAATCAAAATAAATTTATTTTTTATCCCAAATAAATTTTCTAAAAATGATATAAGTTCCCAACAAAACATTTAAAATAAGTAACAAAACAATAAGAAAACAAAGAGAACATTTCATACATTTTGCATTACAAATCATAGAATTAGTAATTTTATTTGATTTAACCATTTTATCATCACTTATTTGAACAATATATCTTGCTTTTTCAATAATTTCTCCTTGTTTATTAATATTTTGACCAATTATTTTTAAATTTTGATTTGTTTCTTTTACATCTTTATGAATAGTATTAATAATTTCTTCATGATTTTCTACTTCATGATATTGATTTTCATATTCTTTTCTTTCAATTTTTTGTGCATCATATCCTGAAATTTCATTATTTCTTAATTTTTCCCAATTTAATTTTTGAGTATTTTTCTCATCTATTTTATCTATATTATTTTTTTTAATTTTATATTCATTTTCTATTGGTTTTATTTCATTTATCACTTCTAATTGTTCTTGTTTTTGTAATCCATCATACATAATTGAAACTTCTCCAATGTTTTGTTCCATTGATGATAAAATATTACGAATTTTTTTTATTTTTATATCAGTTTCTATGTAATTATTAGGATTTATTGAACGTTCTTCCTTTTCTATGTGAGATATTTGATCTTTTATTTCTTTTATTTTTTCATATATTTCTGAAGTCATTTTTATATATTAAGGAATTTATGAAATTTTTCATTAAATAATTAAATTTATTTTTTTAATTTCTATCTTTATTTTTTTAATTAAAAGAATTTAAAAAACAATAAATAAATTAAAAGAAAATTTATATATTTACAATATAAAAAACCATTAATAAAACATTTCCCTATATTTTATAAAAACAATTTATTTTTTATTCATAAGAGTAATATTAGATTTTTTTTTAGGATGATTAATAATACAAACACTTTGACTTTTCATAAAATTGTTATCAAAAGAATTTTCTGAAAGTTCAGGTAAATCAAAACTATCAAAATTAAAATTATTATTCTTATTAATATTTCCATCAGAAAAATCTAATTGATCTAAAATAAGATCATCCACAAATTCAGTTGAAGAAACACTTTTTTGTACTTCTTTCATATAATCCATCATCATATTAATATTAATATTATTATGACTTATATTATTATCAACATTAACAAAAGTAGAATTACTATCAATTTTTTTGATTTTTTCATATTCTTCACTTATATCAATATTTTCTTTATTTAATTTTAAATTTTCCAAATTTAATTCTTCATTTTCATTTTCAATTAATTTAATTTGAATATTTTTATCAATAATATATTTATATAAATATTCTATTAAATCTGTTAATTTTGATATACTATTATCTTTACAATAATTTGCATATTCTTCTTGTGTAATATGACAACTTTTTAATGCTTCAAACCATTCTGAAGTTAAATCAAATTCTTTTTCACTTATTTCTTTAGTTGTTTTTTTTATTTCTTCTAATCTTTTTATTTCATCATAAATTGATTGTTTTCTTTTACTTATTTTTTTTGATTGAATTGAATTTGAATTTGAATTTGAATTTGAACTATTTGAACTATCATTTAAAGGAAAATTTAAACTTTTATAACAAAAACTATTATTTGTTTTAGATGTAGTTAAACCATTTAAAATGTTTAATTTTTGTATTATTGCTGCATTATTATTTTGTAATTTTAATTCTTTTATTTCATTTTGACATTTATTTAATTCACCAGTTTTTTTTTGTATTTCTAAATTTTTTCTTACTAATGTATCTTTTAATGTTCTTATATGATTTGTTAATCTTTGATTTATTTCTTTAAATGTATAAAGAGTATCATTTATTTTGTTTAATGCACATTTTGGTGATGTTACATATATAATTTCTTTTAATATTTTTTCTTCTTTTTCATTTTCTTTTCTTTTTATATATTTTTTTATTTTTAAATCTTTTATTATATTTTCTTTTTGTTTTAAAATATTTTCAAAAATAAATATTTTTCCTTTTGCTATATCTAATTCATTTTTGTAATAATTTATATTATTTTCTAATTCAATTAACTTTTTATTTTCATTTGAGAGTTTTTCTATTCTTTGATATAAAAATGTATTTTCTTCTCTAATTTTACAATTAAAATCATTATATAATGTTTTTGTAGGAATATTCTTAAAAAAATTGTTGATTATTTCTTTATTTATTTGTAAATTTTGTTTTAAATCTGAATTTTCTTGTTTTAAACTAATATATTTTAATTGAATTTCAGTTAATTTTTGTCTAAAATCATTTAATAGTGAAATAGTATTATTATTATTCAGTTTTTTTTTATTTTTGATTCTTTTATTTATCATTTTAATACTTTATAGAATATTTTTTTAAAATATTTAAAAAAAAATTATTTATGATTAAAATTTAAATATCAAATCAAGTAAATTAATTTAAATTTACTGAGAGATAATTTGATATTTCAAAATTCTTATATGAATAAATAAAATTACTTATTTTATTTATATTTTAATTAATTTTTTTAAATTATTATATATCATTTATTTATTATAAATGATTAAATTATTTAAAACATTTATTTAAAATCTTATTCTTTAAGAGCAATTAATTTTTGAATTGATTTCATCGGTGCAACCATATTAGTATAAATTTGATAATTATTTTTTTCTGTTTTAAAATAAAAAGTATGTTCAGGATGATTTTCATATAGATTAAAAAAACAATATTGAGGAGAATCCAAAGCAAAAACTTCAACACAATCAATAAAATATAAATTTCCTTGTTTATCAATACATTTTAATTTCCCTATTAATATCCTACCTTCTTTTGAAACAATTTTAATTAATTTATTTAAATATTTTGTCCTTATTTCTTCCATATTAAATATTTTTTAAAACATTTAATAATTAAAACAAAATTAAACTTTTATTTTTTCTTAAATAAAAACAAATCAATTTTCATAAATATAAAAACAAAATATATAAAAATAAAAAAATTTCAACCAAAAAAAAAAAAAACCCCAAAAAAAATTTCTTAAAAATAAAAAATAAAAAAACCTATTTAAAACTTTATTTAAATCTTTCCTTTATTTTGAAGACAAATCTTAACAATTCCATCAAGCCAATCCTGATGTCCATTAATCATAGTATTAGGATGTGAATTATGTAACTGAACAGCCGGTTTTCCCTTTTGACTTTCCTGAGTTAAAATTCTACATCTTCCTCCATCTAAATCTTCAATTAACCAAGCATGAACAACATCTAATCTCTTTTCAGCATCACCTTCAGCCCAACCATGCCAAGCAATTCTTCCTTCTTTTCCTTTTTCAGGTGGAATAAATTCTATTATTTCTGCTTCAATTGGGAAACCAAAAGTAGAAAAATGAAATTTAGTATTTTTATTTAGAATTGTTTTTTCTTGATTATACATTTTTATGTCACCTGAATTTGAATAATATGTTGGCCATAAAGATGCATCTGTTAAATAATGCCATGCTTCTTTTGATGTTATTCCTTTTGTTATCACCTCATTTGAACAAAAGTTGTCTGTTGTTCCTGGAAGATATTCTTTTGGCCAGTTTATTGCATTCATTTGTACATAGTATTGTCCTTTTTTTTCCATTTGATTGTTTTTTTGATTTTTTTTTTTTGTAATTTTTTTTTTTTTTTTTTTGTATTTATAGTTGTATATATAATACGTTTTTTATTTTTTTTTTTTGAGGATGTTGGAAGTTAATTTTTTTTAAGGAGATGCTTTTATAATTATTATATATATTTATAAAATTTTATATTATATAATATAAATTTCATAAATGAAGAACAATTAAATCTAAAATTTAATAAATATTAATTCAATCTAAAATCCATTTTAAAAAAAAATAAATAAAAAAAATATACAAAAAAAAAACAAAAAATAATATGAAAATCTCCATTTTTCTAATAACTCTTTTAATATCAAAATCCTTATTTCAAATAACAGCAAAATTTAAAATCCAAACTTTAAAACCAAAAGAAAAAAGAACATCAAACTTCCTATCATTTTACGCATTAGACCCAATCCCATCTTCATCAAAATTAGAAGGTAGAACAGTAATAAATTTATGTTTAGGTACTCCTCCTCAATGTTTTAATTTAATAATTCAAACAAACAGTTTCTTCATTTGGGTAATAGATAGTAAACAAGAAAAAATACCATCAACTAATAAATTTAATATGGATAAATCAGATACTTTAATTAAAAATATGACAATGACAACATTAAAATATTATCATAGAAAAGTAGAAGGATTATTAGGAAAAGACACTTTAACAATAGGAAATAAAAAAATATCAAATATTGATTTTTTAATAGCAACTGAAAGTGATTTTGAAGATATTGATGGAATGATTGGTTTTGGTTATACACCAAATACAAATGAAAAAAGATATTCATTTTTAGAACAATTACATAATTTAAAAATTATTCCTCATAAAGTTTTTACTCAAAAATATAATAATTTAACAGAAGGTGATATTTTCATTGGAGAAATTCCTGAAAAAATTATTAAAGATTATAAACATTATGGTAGATGTGAAGCTTTAGATAAAATTAAAGATGGGAAAAGATATAAAAATAAAAATTGGCAATGTGAAATTAATGGAATATACATTGGGAAAGAATATTCAAGTGATAAAGTTAGTACTTTAACTAATCAAAAATTATCTTTTTTATCTTATAGAAAAAGAACTTTTGTTCCTTTAACTTTATTTGAAAAAATAAGAGATTTAATATTTAGTAATTTATTATCATCTAAAAAATGTATTCAAGATAAAATAAAAAGATATACTTTAATTCAATGTGATAAAGATGTAGAAATTGATTATTTTAATTTAATTTTTGATAATTGGATACTTCAAATTCCAGGGAATAAATTATTTAAAGAAGTAGGAGAAAAAAAAGAATTTATATTTTATTACAAAGAAAAATATGAAAAATTTATTTTAGGAAGATCAGTTTTATTAGTTTATGAAATGGTATATGATTATGCAAATAGACAAATTGGTTTTTATAATCCAAATGATGTTAAATATATTGGAAAAAATGAACCTCAACCTCCAAAACAATATTTTTTTATTAAAGATGATCCTGAAACTTCTGCTCAAAGAACAAAAAATCCTAATACTAATATTTTTCCTACTACTAAACCTGAAGATAATGATGAGGGAAATATTCAAATTCAAAATAGTAGAAAATATACTATTTCATATATTATTCAAACTATTTTAGCTTTGATTATTATTGGAGTTATTTCTATTATTATTTTATATGTTTGTTATTCTTATTGTAAGTATAAGAGAAAGAAATGTTTTAAAAATATTGAATATTATCAAAAACAAGCTGAAGGATTGATTTCTAATAAATTTACTGGATAGATTTTTTTTTTATTTTTTTTTTTTGAAGAGTTTTTTTTTATTTCTCATGTTTGATTCTTAATATGAAATATTTTAATTTATGTTTTTTAAAAAATTAAATTTATCTAAATTAAATTTTTATTATTAATTAATATATATTTTTTTCTCATAATTACTAATTTTTATTTAAACTCTTTTTGTAAATTTTAATAAAATAATAAATTAAGTTATTTATAAATTTTTTTTCTGAATAATTTTGTATTTCCACTTTGGACTCTATTATTAATCATTTGAAAATTATAATCATTATTCAAATTAATTTTTTCATCTATTGTATTTTGATATTGAGAATTAGGAATATTATTTACAGAAGTATAAACATAATTCATTTTATTTGAAGGATTGATTGATTTAACAATATTTTCACCTAATTTCATTAAAATTTTTCCTTTTTCACTTTTAAGATAATTTTTATTGTAATTTTGAATAGAAAAAGCATTATTATTTTGTCTATTTGAATTTGGTGAATATATAAAATCAGGCTTTTGATATTTTTTATATGTTGGATATGATGGTGAATAATTTATTGTATTAATTCTTTGAGAAATTAATTTATCATTATTTTTATTTTCTCTTAATATATGTAAATCTGATCTATTAATTTTTATTTTATTTTTAATTATTGGTTTTTCTTCTGAATTTATCTTATAATTATTATTATTATTATTATTATTATTATTATTATTATTATTATTATTATTATTATTATTATTATTATTATTAT
>JAJMZS010003330.1:0-23113 GCA_023807205.1 Isotricha prostoma | reverse complement strand
ATATATAATAATAATTGTAATCATTTTTATTAAATTTCAAATCATTTGGTAAATCTAATTTTTTAAAAAATAATATTGTTATATAAACAATATATATTTTATTTTGAAGAATGTTATAATTAACTTATTTAATTGTTTCTACCTCAACATTTTTTCAACAAAATCCTATAAGGTCTAATTTCATTTATTGTAGGTTCTAAAATATATTCTTTAGGGAATTTTGTACTTTGTCTAATTTTTTCTGGATTAATTCTCAACATTAAAGCACATTTATATTTTTCACCATTAAATTCAGTTATTCCAGCATAACATTCAGCATATGAAATATCAGGAGTAACATGTACTCCTGCTCCACAAAGTTTACCAGGATGTCTTAAATCAGGTTCATAAATCAATTTTCCCCAAATTGATGGTTTAAATCCATTTTTATAAATATCCCCAATAATTTTTGATACTTGTTTAGGGTCTTGACCCCTAGCAACACCATGATATGCTACACACCATTCTCCTTCACTATTATCCATTCCTAACCATGTATTATCACCATAAATATCTATTACTTTAAGACCATATCCTATCCATCCTATGGGAGGAATATATTCTTCACCTCCTCTTTTTTCTCCTTTATCTGCCCATCCACCATCTTTATTATTTCCTCTATAATCAAGCATATAATGATTAAATAAACATCCATTTAAAATAATTTCTTGTTCAATTTTTTTTAATTTTCCTAATACTTCTTTTTCATTTTTAAATTTTTTTATTAATTCATCTTCATTTAATTGAAAATCTTCAGATTTAAAAATAGTTGTAACTTGATCTTTTTGTATTTCGTTTATTTTTTTTTTTTCTTCTTCTTTTTTCATATTAGTTTCGCAATATTTATTATGAAGTGCTATTAATTCTTCTATTTCTGAATTGTTAAGTTTTTGGTATCCATTTTTTTCTTCTAATTCATACATTCTTTGTTTCCAATCATCATTAAAATTATCCTGATCCATTTTTTTATTTATTATCACCAGATTTTTTTATGAACTAAATAAACATCTAAAATAATATAAATTTTTTTTATTAACTAATTTTTTATTATTTTTTAAAAAAGATATTAATGAGATTTGGGATTGGATCTAATCCAAATCCATAAAAAAGATAATTTTTTTTTATATATGAATTAATTATTAAAAATATATAAATTAATTAATAAACCCAAGACATAAATAAAAAAAGAACACACAAAAAGAACCTGAATATTTAGGGAAAAAAAGAAAAATAATGAACTAAATTTATGATTAAAATCACAAAAAAAAAAAAAACAAATGAAAATAAAATTTAAAAATATCAGAAATAGTTCAAAATATTTAATCGAAAAAAAATAAATTATTTAGAAATTCTATTATAAATTTATTTATGAATAATTATTAATTTTATAAATAATGATTGAAAAATTCAATCATAAATATTTATTTCAGTACTCTTCATCTTCTGCTGGAAAAAAAAGACTTTTGGATATTATATTTATTCCTGGGAATTTTCAAAATAAGATGAAACTAAACTTAATAATTGTTACTATAATATTGAATCTTGTTTAGTAAATAATATTGAAATTAATGATATTTTTGAAGGAGAATTTGGCAGTGTTTTAAAATCCAAAAAATTATCTATTTATATTTGAAAAATAGTTTTGGTCAACTAGGAAAAGTGGAAAAAGTAGGAACTTTTACCTCCATTCATATTGAAATTAAAGTAAAAATGTAAATTGAAAAAGTTACATTAGGTGGTGAACATAATTTACTATTAGGAGAAGATAATAATTTATATTCAGCAGGTTTAAATTGGTCGATTGGGAATTTGTAATAATGAATCTGTTTATATCGTTGTGGTAGTAAATAAATATGGAATATTAAATAATAATAATTCAAAAATTGAAATTCATCAAAGAAATTTAAATGATAATTGATATATCATGTGGAACAAAGCATTCTTTATTCCTTACAAATAAAAATGGAGTAATTTAATGAGAATTTGTTCAAACAGAAGAATTAGGATATACTTACAATAATAAACAATCATTAAATTTTTTTACTCAAATTTCTTTTGATTATAATGGAAAAGAAAAATTAAAAAAAATAAATGCTTGTTATGAGCATTCAGTTGCTTTTCAATCAATGAATTTTTCATTTGAGGAAAAATAGGTGAATTAGTAAATCAAAAAGGGTTTAATAAACATAAAATAAATAAAATAATTTATAATGGAGGATTAGATATAATCAAAGATATTCAAATTGGAAATAATTTTTGTATTTTACTTACAAAAAAAGGGAAATTTATTCATGTGAAATCAATGTCAACGGATAGCTTGGAAGAAAGGGAGAGATAAAGGAGAATCAAAATTTAAAAATTTGAGTAATTCCAGTTTTAATTAAATATTTGATAAAATAGTCGTTATATAATATAATGCAAAACGATAAAAAATTTATGGATGGGGTAAAAATCATTCTTTTTGAAATATTTATTATTAATTAATAAATTAAAATCTTTATCATTTAATTTTAAATTAAAATTTTTTATTGTTGATAATATATTTAAAAATGAATTATATGAATCTTTATTAATTATTCCTTTAAAATCATTTTGAAATTGATTCCAATAAGTATTAATATAAAAATAATTATATGTTTGTAATTTATTTTTGAAAAATAATTCTTCATAATCATCATTTGATATTTCTAATTTTTTCTTTAAATATTTATTATATTTGATAATTTTCAATTTTCTTTCATTTTTGATATAAGAAAAAAGTTCTTGTAGAACATTTGGTTTAATTGTTAACAACTTCATTTATATAAAAATAAATTAATTAACTTTTTTAAATATAAATAAAAAAAATAAAAAATAAAATAATAATTCATAACTTATATAAATTTATAATTACATTTTTTTACATAATAATCATATTTTTTGATAATTTTTATTTTTTTTTTTTTATTTTTTCTTTTATTAAAAATCTACTATATCATGATAAAATATATTAATAAATGAATATAATATAAAATAAATATTCTTTGGATAAGACTATAAGTATATGAAATACTTATTTTTTTATCTTTAAGAGAATTATATAAATTATTTGAAAAATGATAATTTTATTATAAAAAATTAAATGTATGGTCCTACTGTTTAATTGTTTAATATAAATTATATTAAAGAGATATTTTATTAAAAGGTATATTTTTTTTTGTTTATTGGTTTTTTTTTATTTTTGATAATTTAATTTTGTAAAAATTATATTTTAAAAACATTTTTATTTACAAATTTTATTTTTTTATTTTTTAAATATTTAATAATGATTGAGATAATTCAAATTCATCAAATGAATTATCTTTTTTTTCTTCAATTTCACTTATATTTAATAAAGAATGTTCATTATTAATTTCATTTTCATTTTTATTACTCCTAAAAATATATGATGAAAGAATAAATGCGATAAAAACTAATATTAATTGATGGATTTTAAATAAATGAAGTATTAAATATAATACAAAGAAAAAAATCATTAATAAAATATATTGTGTATATTCTAAATTTTCATTTGAATCTCTTCCATATTTTATATTAATTTTTCTTTTTTTTTTAAAGATTTTTAAAGTTTTTTTTTCTTTTTTTTGATTTACTACATCTGATTCACTTTTATATTTTTTAAATTTAAAATTTGTTTTATCATATGTTGTACTTCCTTCATCTTTTTCATCATTTGAATCAAATAAATACATTTTTTCATATTCTGTTTGTTTTTCATTAATTTTACAACTATGAGATCTTATTAAAGGAGACTCCATTTTTTATATATATTTTAATTATCTAATATAAATAGTAAAATTAAAATTATATTATAAGTCTTAAAAATTAATAGATATAACTATTAAAAAAATAATTTAAAACTATAAATTTTATTCTTTATTTCAATATTATTAAAAAAAATTCAAAATAAAAAATATATTTAATTAAAATGAATAGTATTAATATGGTTAATATTGTAAAAATAAAAGATTCTATATTTATTGGAGATATATCAGCAGGAACAAATAGAGATTTAATTGAAGAATTTAAAATAAGTCATATTATAAATTCAACAAATAATCTTGGATTAAATTCTTTAGAATATTTAAATATTAAATATTTAAATTTAAATTGGGCAGAAAATTCTAAACAACAATTATTTGAAACAGGTGATGAAAATGTTTTTAAAATAATGAATTTTATTGATAATGCTGATAAAAATGGAGAAGGTTTATTAATTTTTTCTATTAGAGGACAAGATAGATGTTGTATTGTTGTTATAATTTTTTTAATGAAAAAATATAATTGGTGTGTAAATAAATGTATTGATTTTATGATGAGTAAAAAAATAAATGTTTATATTCCAAATTATTTTCTGAGTCAATTAAATGAATTTGAAATAAGAATGAATAAATTTTCTAAAATTAAAAAATCTATTAATTGGAATGAAGAACAGAATAATAGAGATTTTGATGAAAGTATTATGAGAAATACTTATGTTAATACTCTTCCTATAAAAAATAATATTAATAATAATAATAATACTAATGTAAAAGTAGAAAATGAAAGTAAAAAAAATTGTAAAATTATTTGGAAAGATAAAAATAATAATAATAATAATATTAATGATTTAGTTACTATTAATTTAGAAAAAGATTTATTTTATAAAAAAAATATTAATCCAATAAAAAATCATATGTTAATGAAACCTAAAAAAAGCTGTATGAAAAAAAATAATAAAAATGATGAAGAAGAAATAAAAGAAAATGAACATATAAATAAAACAAAATCAAACGATATAACAATGAATAAAGAAAATAATGAAATTAAAATAAGACCACTTAAAAGTGCAAAAAAACCAAAAATTAATAATACATTTAATAAAATAAATAATCAATTTCAGAAAAATACTTTTTTAAATAATATAATTAATCAAAATAGTAGAAATAATAATAATCTTTATATAAATGATATTAATAATTCAAATAATAGTAATAATAATATTTATATTCAAGAATCATATAAACCTGAATTTGTAAAAGAAAATAAAAAGAAAAATCTTAAAAATGTAAATATTTTTTTAAAAATAAATACAAATAATAATAATTTTATTAAACCATATGAATCAAAAATTCCTTTTGGAATAGATTCAACAAAATTAGGACTTAATAATTTTCTTAAAGATTATTCATCAATTAATATTGGAAAAGATAAAGTATTATTAAATCATTTAGGTTTAAATTATAATTATTTTTCAAATAATAATTTTATGTATCATTCACCAACAAATAATAATTTAAAACCTTTTGTTAAAAAGAGAAATTTATTAAATACAATATTAAATAAAAAGCAAAATTTTTCTTTTTCAAAACAATCAAATTCATATAACCAAGTAAAATTGAATAATCCAATAAAAAAAAATTCTTTTATTTCAACAACTCCTGATTCAAAAAAACCAATAATTAAAAAAAAATTAACTTTTGAAAATGAAGAAATTAATAATAGTATGAAAAGACCATCAACTGCAAATGAACAAAATAAATTTTTTAAAGGTAAAAAAACAAAAGTTTATCCAAAACTTTTAAAAAGACCAACTTCACCTATGATTAGAACTTTTAATAATAATAATTTTTTAAGTATAACATCTAATAATGATAATTTTCCTAAAAATCCTTCTTTACCAAATTCTATTTTTGGTTTGACTATTGAAAATTTTTTAGATTTGAAAATGAAAAAATTTAAATAATTGTATTTATTATAAAAAGTTAATTTAATAATATGATATAATATATTTGAAATATTAACAAATGAAAAATATTTGCTCAATTAAAAAATTATTAATTATCAAATACTTTTATTTATATTATTTTAATAATTATATTTTTCTTTTATTATATTTATTACTTTTCTTACATCATTAATTTTGGATTTAAATTGATTATTTAAATCATTTTCTAATTTTAACATTTCTTTATCATTTTCATTTCCTTCAAATTTTGTTATTTTTATTATATTAGATTTATGAAAAGGAAAATTTTCATAATTAATATCAATAATAATTGTATTTTTTTCATTTCTTCCTAAACAATTTAAATTAAAAAATTCTTTTGATTTCTTATATATTACACCTGAAATTAAATTTTTATTTGGATCAAATGTATTAATTATTGTATTTGTATATTCAATGTTATATGAGCTTATAATTAATATTTCAAATTGTTTTGATAAATTTTGAAGAAAATTTTCAGTGCCATATCTCACTTGAACAAAAGAATTTTCATTATCTTCAAAATAATTTAAAAGAGTATTTTCTAAATTTAATATTAAAGTATAATTAAATTTTGTTTTATCAAATTGTTTTAATGAATATTCTTTTAATTTATTTGAAATATATTCAATAGTTTTATATTCAATATTTTTTAAAGTATTAGATAAATTTGAATTATTCTTTAATGCATATATTATTTTTATTATTCTATTTTCATTATTTGATTCATTTTTTAAATAGGTTTCTAATTCCTTTTTTGAAGGGAGATTTGGGTTAATCATTGAAAGAAATGATTCTATTATTTTATTTTTCTTTTTTAATGAAATAATATCTTTATCTTCTTTTTTATTTAATTTTAAAAATTGTTTAATAAGAATAAAATTTTGATGAGAATAATTAATAATATTCATATATGATAACGATAATTTTTCAAATTTATTACAATCAACATATAATATTGACAAAAATAAATATATTTGATAAAAAAAGAATTTCATTACTTCCAATATATTTTGATAATTTTCAATAATTAATTTTAAATCATCATTAAATATAAATTGAATATAATCATATGTAAATATTTTTATATTTAAAAAATCTTTTTCAAAATCTTCTCTTTTAATTAACCAAAGTAAATTTTCATATAAATTTTGACAATGTTCTAAATTTTCAAAATTTAATTTATTTATTTCATCACATAAACTATCTGATAAATCACTTTCAGTAATTAATTTTTTTTCTTCAATTTTATTGGTTATATAAAATTTTTTTTCATTTAAATTACTCATTTCAAAAGGTTTAAATAATTTATTAATATTATTTTTATCATTATTTATTTCAAAGGTATTATATAAAATTTTATTAGGTTCATTATTATTTGATAATAAGTTATTATTTGTATTTGAAGTTGTATTATATTTATTTAAATCAAATTCTTTTTTTTTATTTCTAAATGATTTAATTCTATTAAATTCACTAAAAGCAAATGTAAATCTTTCATTTGGACTATTTTTTTTATTAGGAATAAAAAAAGTCGTATTTATATTTTTATTATTTTCATCCATTGTTTTAATTTTCTTTATTTTCTGTCTTTTTACTTTTAACCAATTTGATAAATCACATAATTTATATTGTGAAGAATATTCAGGTGTTGACATTAAAATTAATTTAATTTTAAATTTAAGAAAATTAAATAAAAAAAATAATTATTTTTAAATAATTATTAATATTCAATTTTTAATAATAAAAATAATAATGAAAAAAAAAGAAAATTATAAAAAATGGGAAATTGTTCAATGAGAAAAATGCAATATATACAAAATTTAAACAAACAAATAAAATCATTAGAAGAAGAAACAATAAAAAAATATGAAACAATTCATCTTCATGAAAATCTTCCTTATACTTCATTAAAGGGAAATTATTTATATTATGGTGAAATAATATTAAAATTTATAACTTACTACAAAAAAAGAAAAGGTAAATTAAATTTTATAAACAATGTTCAAAATAATTTATCAAAAATTTTCTTTAAAAAAAAATATAGTAGTAAATCAAGTTCAAAAAAGAATAATATTCATTTTAAATCATATTATTCAGAAAAATTAGACAAATTAATATTTACATTTATGAATATAGTAAATGGATTATCACAATCATCTCCAGATTTATTAAATAATATTGAAGGAAGACAAACTGAAAAAGTTTTAGAACATCCAAATATTTTAAATAATTTAAATGATTTTATGAGTATAAGACAATTTGTAACTTCACATTATGTTCAAATTACTATGTTATCTCAATTAAATTTTTATACTAAATTAATTGAATTTCTTAAAAATTTAGAAGTTACTCCTATGAATAATAGTGATCCAAATATGAAAAATGCTTTAAATAATTTTAGTAATTTTAAAAATTCTTCTAGAGCAGTTAAAAAATTTATTAATCAAATTACTTATGAATTAAATCATAAAAATAAATTTTTTGGTATGAATTTTGATGAGTTTATTACTGATAATGATAGAAAATTATTTGAAACTGATATTAATAATTTACTTAAAATTTGTATTGATACACCATCAAATGAAATACCAAAAAAATTACGTGATTATAATATATTAAATACAAGTTATTTATTAGTTTTATATACAGATGAATTTTTATTAGGACAAGATGTTTTTTTAAAAGGAGAATTAAGAGATTTTATAAAAAAATTTTATTTTCTTTATATAATGAAAAAATATAATTTTATATCAAAAACAGATGATTTTTATAGTATTGATATAGAATTAATAAGAAAAGAATTAAATAATTTAGAACATGATAATAATGAATTAGAAGAATCAATATTAAGAGAAGGAATAGATGATAGAGAAAAAATAAGAGTTAAACCAGATACAGAAAAGCCATCTTTAATAATAGAAACATATAAAGATGAAAATATAATAACAGAAGAATCATTAGAAAATGATTTTGATATTGAAGAAAAAGATGAAAAAACTGAAAAAGAAAAAACAAAATTATCATTAATACATTCAAAAATGAGATATTTATATAATGGAGAATATGATAATACAACATATTTATTTAATGGTTATGGTAATTTAATTGATATTGAAGGTAATAATTATTATGAAGGAATGTTTAGATATGGATATAAACATGGAATAGGAATTTTTTGGCAAGATGATAGTCCAAATGATTCAAATATTCAAAAATTTTCTTATTATTCAGGTGAATGGTTAAAAGATACTAAATCAGGTTATGGAATTGAAATATCAATTCAATCAATATCATCAAATATAATTCAAAATAGAATAAATAATAATATTTTAATAGGTTTTGAAATGAAAATAAATTTAGGAATTTTTAGAAGAAATATTTTTTTATCAGGTGAACAATATCATTATATTTTTGAAAATAATATCGAAGGTAAAGAATATTTATTAAGAGGATTATCATTTCATTCAAAAGACAATGCAAATACTTCATTAATAATATTTAATAAATATCAAGGTGATTTAGATCCTCAATTTCATAAATATACAGGTAATGGTTTATATTCTTCATATTCTTATATTTATAATGCAAAAAAAGATAGATATGAACCAAATATTTCATATATTTATAATGGTAATTTTATTAATGGAAAAGAAAATGGTGATGGTACATTAAAAAAGTCTATTCATAGTGCAAAATATTCTTTTATTTATAAAGGAGTTTTTCAAAATGGTGAAATGGATGGTTATGGTGTTATACAATATACTCAAAATTTTTTTTTAAGAAGATATGAAGGTTTTTTTAATAAAGGTAAAAAATTTTTTTTATATGGAAAAGTTGAATTTAAAAGTGGTGATATTTATGAAGGTTTTTTTGATAGTAATTATTTAAAAGATTATGTTGGTTTATATATTCATGGAGAAAAAAATAATCAAATTGTTAATGATAATTATTTTGGATTTTTTAAAAAAGATAAAAAACATGGTTTAGGAAGATTTATTTCAATGGGTTTAACTAAAAAAGAACAAATGTATGGAAAATATACTATTGGAGAAAAACAAGGACCTTTTCAAATTACCATTGAAGAATTAATTAGAGATTCTAATCTTGATTTAATTTCTTTTGATTTATTAGAAGATAATAGTGAGTTTAATATTTTAACTTTGGCTACTAGGAAAAAAAGAGGTATTGCTAATAGTCAATTTATTAGAAGTAAAAAAAAGAAAAAAACTAAAAAAAATTTTAATTTAATTAAAATAAGACAAAAGAAACTTTATTATTTTTTTGAAAATGATGATATTCTTGATAAAAGTGATAAACCTTTTGATATATAAATTATTTATTATTGGGATTTTTATTTCTATAAATATAGTTTTTTAATACTTATTATGAAGAATATATTTTAAATATGGTTTTTTTATATTGGAAATAATACTATTTTTTTTAAATAATATGATTATATTTATTATTATATATAAAATAAAACATTAGTAATTTTATTAATTTTTTATGAAACAAAAAATAATTATAATACAAACTATCTATTATTGTTGAATATTTATTTATAAATAAAAATTATTCAAATAAAAATATTGTTCTTTATTTATAAATAATTTTATATTCTACTTTTTGATTTAAAAAATCAATTCTTTATAAACTAATATTTATCATCAATCCAATCTTCTAATTCTTTAGTTTGATTAATAACTTTAGTTGGTATAATTTTAAATATACATCTTGAAATAAGTAATATATGAACTAATTTTTTAATATAAAAAACCATAATATAAATACAAAATACCCATAAACAAATAACCATTAAAATAATAATAGTAGTAATTAATCTTTTCATTTGATGAGAATATTCTTGTTCACTTGAATGAAAAATTTCAATAAATTTCTTTGGATGATATCTAAAGTAATTTGTTTGAAGATATTCTAATCTTTTAAATTGTTCTCTTTGAAATTCATAATAAAAATCATAATTACTATTATTCATAAGACTTAATTCATAATGTAAGTTAATATCATATACTAAATCTTGTATTAATAATAATAAATTTTCAACTGTACAATATTCTCCTATAATATCATCAGTTTTACATTTATTATATTCATCACTGCCTTCATTAAATAAAATAGGACATAAATTTAAAATATATTTTTCTTGATAAAAATTAGAAATTGATTTATATTGTGAAATATGTTTAATAATTTTTCCTTGATATGTTTCTCTTGGATAATTTGTAAAATTTAAATATTCAGTATTTGTACAATTAGTTAAATGCATTTTTAAATTTAAAATTTCTAATGAAATTTTAATAAAATCATCAATAAAATATTTTTTAGCATCAAAAAGATTATTTTCATTTTTAACAAATTGTCTTGTTTCAATATAAATTGGAATAACAAAACTTCCAAAAATAATCATAAGAATAATAGATTGAAAATATGAATAACTTAAAATTGTTAATCTTTTATGTAAAGAAGGATCATAATAACCAATTGTTTCTTCATTATCTTCTTTTTCTTCTTCATTTTTTATTTTACTTAAAGATATTTCTGAAGCTTCAACTGAGCCTTTTTTATTTGAATTATTTTTATCTTTTTTATCTTTAAATTTAGATAATATTGATTTATTAAACATTTGAATTGTTTTAATTGTATCATGAATTAACATTGGATCTATTCTACTCATTTTAATTAAACCATCTTCCATATTTTTATTAGTTAAATAAAGAAATAACGAATAAAAACCTGCAAAAACTATTGTAAATATAACATATATTATTATTATTATATCAAGCATTTTTATTTTTGCATTATTTTCTTCTGAACATATTTCAGTTGAATTATATGAAAAATTTAATAATTCTGGAAATATTGTCATATAATTTTTATCTATGAATAATTTTTCTAAATTCTTAACAAAAATTTCATTATTTGGATCTGGATATTTATAAGGAAAATTATATTCAGTTGTATTTATTAAGATATTAACAAAAGAAATTTCTTGTGAAATTGCAATCATAAATTTCATTGCATTATTAAAATGATTTTGGGTAGTAGCATCAATAATAGAAATAAATAATTTATAAGTATTTTCTTTAACTCCAATATTTTTAGAATAATCATATTCAAGTCTTGCTTGAGTATTAATAAATATTTCATAAAAAGCATTGACTGAATCAGTTTGAATATTAATATATTCTTTATAAGCATTTTCTTTTGTATTTTCATTAGGTATATCAAAATTTAAATAAGTATAAGGATTAAAAACAATATCTTGATGTTCATTAATTATATCACAAATAGCTTTTAATGAAGTAATAAGTGAAACACCTTCAATATATAAAAAAACTAAAAAATTAATATTAGAATGAATTTTATCAATTGTAGTTGTAATAGAAGTATATTTATCAAATTTAATCATATAAATTCCATTAAAAATTAAAGTAACAATCATAAAAAGAAAAAATAAAAGTTTAATTAAAATAATAGTATAAAAAGAAGAAACATTTTTCATAATATTTGATTTAATTTCTTGAACTCTTGTTTTTTTAGTAATTGAATTAGTATAAGCACTTGAAGAAGAATTTTGACTTCCATTTTCATCCATAACAGTAGTTGCATTTCCACCTAAAACTCTACTATATAATAATATTTCTTGATGACAAGAATCAACATTATCTCTTAAATTTTCATTTTCATTTACTAAATTATTAAAATCTTCTAAATTATTTTTCATATTTTTTAAATCATCTTCAGTTTCTTCTTCAAAATCTTTAATTCCTTGTAAATATTTTCTCCTATCAAAAAGTTTTTGATGTGTATTATCATCATCATTATCTTTATTATCTAAATTTAATTTAATTTTATCTTTTTCTTTTTCATCACTTTTACTATTATTATTATCATTATCATTAGAAAAAGAATCAACATCATCTTTATTATCAATACATCTTACTTGATAACCAATTTTTCCTTCTCCATATTTAATTTGACTAAAAGAAATAACAAATTTAAAAATTTGTTCATTTCCTTCATTTAATTTATTAAGTAAATTAATTAATTCAGCATAATTATTATTATTATTTGAAGTAAAAAAAGAACGATATCTTCCAATTGCATTTTGAAATTCTTGATCATGATCTTGTCCTCCATAAGATTGATTAAGTGATTTACTTCCAGTTGAACTTTCAATATTTCCATTTATCATTTTACCATTCTCATCATAAAAATTTTCATCATCTTCATGTGAATTTTCAGTTATTATATCACTTGAAATTTTCTCTGAATCTTCTATTTGAATTCCCATTGTCATTGATATAAAATTTTTTTGTTTATTTTCTTGAGCAATATATAATTTAAATATAGGAGGAATTGTTATTTCCCATTTCACATCTGCATTTTCATTTATTTCAAAATCTAATTCTGCTCCTTCATTTTCTTCTTTTTTCTCATTAATATTATTACCATTTAATGATGATATATTTGACTTTGTTGATATTTGAGAATTATCATCATTTATATTATTATTTATTTTTTGAGTTTTTGAATATTGAATATTATCATTTTGAGTTTTTTTTTGAGTATAATTTGATTTTATTAAAGGATTATTTGCCATAAAAATTTGATAATGTTGAATAAATTCTTTACAAATCATCCAAAATGGAACATCACAATCTTGAAAAATACTTGAATTTAATCTAAATAAATTATATAATTTATCACTCATTCCTTGTATATTATAATCTTGATCAAGTAATATTACATCATCTAAATTTTCTTTTGTTATCATTGCACAAAAGAACATACTTTCATTTAATATTGGAAATAATTTTACTGAAATGTTAATTACAATTAATGCATTATATTTATCTTTTGCATATGTTCTAAATGATTTATCTATAATTCTCTTTTCTCCTATATTAATATTTCTTTGCATAAATCTTTTATGATCTTTTTCAAACATTCTTGGCATTAAAATTCCAATATTCATTCCTTTTAATTCTTCTTCTTTATAAACAAAAATTGAAGATAAATTCTCACTTACTTTTTCAATCATTCCTTCTTTTCCTCTATCACCAGAACAAATAATTATTCCAGTATCATGATTAAATAAAATATTATAATAATTTAATATACCTTCCATTGCAAAATTTTTATTTCTAATTCTCATTAATTCTCTTAAAGTAATATTATCATCATTAATATATTCAACATAACATTCATATAAATCAAATATTTCATTACAACCATTATAAGTTTGAAATAATTCTTTCCATATTTCATCAATTTTTTGTTTACAAATCCTAATTTTATCAGATAATAAAAAAATTTTATTAAAATCTAATTTTTTTCTTCTACAATCTTTAGTAATAAACAATTCCCAAAATTCAGTACTTAAAGTAATATCAGATGATATTTCTAAAAAAAAACTCTCACTTAAATCTTGATATTTAAAAAACATTGAAGTATTAATTTCTTCTAAACTTCCTGCAATTTCATCAGAAGGTTTACACATTTTAACAAGAGCTTTTGATATTAATTCTCCAGTTCTAAAAAGCATAAATTGTTCTTCTAAAGATAAAATTTCTTCTCCTGCTTTTTGATAATAATACATTGCACCACAATGATTTCCTATTGTTTGTAAATAATACATTGAATAATTTAATAATATATCACTCATATAATATCTTTGTGATATATAAAAATCAAATACAAATGTAATAAAATTAAATAAATATACTCTATCATTTATTTCTTTTTTTGAAGGTTTTGACCATTCATCAGTTATTGGTAAATAAAATCTTTTTTTTTCTAATTTTGAAGGACATTCAATTAAAGGACATTCAGTTTTATGTAAATGAATTATTCCAACAATTTCTGCTTTATCTTCTGGATTTGTTTCAATTGTATTTAATTTAGTTATTAAATATCTTATATATAATAAAATATCATATTTTGTTTTTAATTTATGAAATGGAGTATCTAAAGTTAATTTTTGATACATTGTATCACTTAAATTATATTGCATCCAAAATAATGTTATTGCAATAAATAGAAAAACAATTGAAACTTGAGAAACTTTAATAAAATAAAATATTAAACAGAAAAGTGAAGCCCAAACATATAATAAATGAAAATATCCTACTAAGAAATTTATTAATGGATCATAATATGGATGCTCTTCTAAATAAATTCTTAAAAATACAAATGATAATATTATATTATATAATATAAAAATTAATCCTCCTAAATTATATGTAAATGTTAATATTATTGAAAAAAATACACAATTCATATTCATATATAAATCATATTTTGTTGTAACTCTTGACATAAAACAATTTGATAACATAAAACTTTCATTATAAAATATTGATAAAAAAATACCTAAAAAAATAGTATAAAAAAATGATAAAAGCATTACAATTAATAAAGGTAATTTATCATTTAAACTACATTTTACATTTTCTTCTTTTGAAAAATTAGGATTTGTATCACCAAAACAAATTAAACTTAGACAAAAATCTAATGTTGGTTGATATAATATATAAATAAAAGTTTTAAAAAAAAAATTTAAACAAATCTCACTTACAGAATAAAAAATAACTTTTCCAGTTTTTTTCATTTCATAAATAAAAATAATTGTAACAATAATTAAAACAGAAAATAAAATAAATAAAATAAAACTATATGCACTATAAGAATTTGAAAATAAATCTCTGATTCTAATAATTTTTTGAAGTAACATTAAATATTTATCTGGTAATAAATCTTCTTTTAAAATTCCAACTTGTTCAGAAAAGAAACCACTTATAAGTTGACTATAATATATTGTTACCATTAATATTGCTTCAATTTTTGAAAATGTTTTATGTGATACTAAACTATCCATAAATCTAAAAAATTTTGTTTTTTCATTAATTTCATTTTTTTCATAAAATTCAATTTCTTTTGACATTTATAATATTTTCAATAATCTTTATATATATATTTAAGTTAAATAATAAAAATAATTTAATTTTATTCATTTAAAGTAATTTTTAATTTATTTATACTTATACATTTTTTTGATGTTTATTAAAAATTATTCTATCATTTATAATAATATATTTATAAAATAATATATTTTGAGTTTTTTAAAATTTAATATAAAAAAATAGAATTATTCTAATTTTATAATTTAATACATATTTTGTTATACCATTATTAATATAAATTTTTTGGAAAAAAAAATATAATTATTATTATTGAAATATCATTTATAATCAATAAAATGATTTATAATTTATTTACAAAAAAAAATATTATAAATCTAAAATAAATAATTTCTTAATAAAAAAAAAGACTAATCCCCAAAAAATAAATTTTTAAAAATAACAAATTCATCATAATTATCATAATTAGAATTATTATTTTTAGAAGAATTATAAATTTTATCTTTAATAATTTTATTATTATCAAATTCCATAGAAAAATTTTCAAAAACAGGAAGTCTTTTATTTAAAGAAATAAAATCAATAAAAGTCATAATATAAAAATAAGGAAGATTAATATTTCGAATTTTTCTATCATTATGTAAAAAAAGACATCTTGAACCATAAGGACAAAAACCAAATTGATAAAAACTTTTACAAGGTTTTTTCTTATAATTTATATTTAAAATTTTTGAATTAAGTTCATTTTTTCCATGTGCAAATCTACATTTAATTCCATAAGGACAATTTCCAGTTTCCATAAATTTTTGACATAATTCCGTTTTATATTTTGGATCTTTTTTATGTTCTTCTTCTATTATTCTCTTATAATTTTTTGAATATGATATTTGATTTAAATTCTTATTTTTAAATTTTAAATTTTGTTTTTGAGTTTCAAATAACATTTTTATTTTTTAATTATTATATTCAAAATAAAAATATTTTATTTTTCATTTAATGAAAAAAATATTAATTTAAAAATTATTATATATATAGAATCATAAAAAAGTAATTATTAAATATATAATGCTTTTATTTAAAGGATAATATTTTATATTTGACTAAAAAATAAAAACAAAATCAATAAATATTACAACATCTATTTACTGATTCATTTTGATCATGAATAATTAATTCTTCTTCTTTTTTATCTATATTATCATTTTCAGATTCAATATTTTTTTTTGGTTCTATACAAATTATATTACAACATTTATCAGATTTATATAATTTATTTTTAGTTTCAATAGTATGTTCATTATTCTCAAATAAATTTTGATTAGTAATAATTTTTTTTATATTTGGATTAATTTCTTGTTCATGATTAGAAGGAATTTTATCTAAAATATTATTAGTAACATGAACAGTGTTTGAAGGATTAGTAAAATTTCTATGAGCCAAACTATTATTTTTCTTAAAATTAATATTATTATTATTATTGTTATTATTATTATTATTATTATTATTATTATTAATATTATTATCATCTCCATTTGTATTATTATTAATAACAATATTATTAACATGATTAACATAATTATTAACAACCATAATTTGTTTATTAATTGCAGTTTCATCTTTAAATTTATTATTATCATTATTACAATTATCATTCTTATTATTAAAATCTTGTTTATCATTACTTTCTTTAATAACAACATCATTATTATTTTTCTCATTATCATCACCATTAAAATCATTATTATTAGATTTTTTAGAATCAACTTTAGTAATATCATTAGGAGTACTCCAATCATAATAAAAATCTAAATCATATCCTTCATTAAATAAAATATCCTCAAATAATTTTTTTAACATATCATAATCAGGATTTTCTTCATAACCTAAATTTCTAGTATATTCAACATAAATTTTAAAATTTTTATGTAAACCTTTGCATAATTCTTCAGAAGTAGTATCTCTTTTTTTTTCCATAATTTTAACATATCTATCTTCTTTTGGTTTAATTGGTAATCCTTGCCAAGGTAATTTTCCTTGTAAAAAATATATTAAAACATAACCAACTGATTCTAAATCATCACGTCGACTTTGTTCAAAACCTTTTAAAGCATTAATTGAAGCATAACGTGCTGTTCCAGTTAATTTTTTTTTTTGTGTCATTGGATGATGTTGTAATGTTTTACTACTACGATATTTTTTAGCTAAACCAAAATCAAGTAAATAAATAAATTTTGCTCTTTCTTTTACTCCAGTTACAAAATTATCTGGTTTTATATCACGATGTATAATATGTTTATCATGAATATATTTTAAAATTGTTACCATTTGAATTCCTAACATACAAGTTGTTTTAATTGAGAATTTTTTTGTTTGAGTTGATTCAAAAATGTCTTCTAAACTTTTTCCTAAAAGTTCCATTACTAAAATGTTATAATCACCTGAATAACCAAATGATTTTACAAAAGGAATTCCAGCTAATTTTTTTTTTTTTTTGTTTTTTAAAAAATTTTTGTTAAATTTTTTTTATTCTTACGACCTTTTAAGTAACTCATTATATATGCTTCACTTTGAAGAAGATTTTGTCCTCTTTTTCTATTTTCAAATTTTAATGCATATTCTTCGTCTTTGAATTTCGCTTTGTATATCATACCAAAGGAACCTTCACCGAGTTTTTGAACTGTTAAGTATTTGTTGAAAAATATCTTGTTTAATAATTCTTTGTCTTGGTGATTACTACTCATTTTAATGAGTTTTTTAATATTTTATTATTTTAAAATTGTTTTTTTTTTATTTTTTATTTTTTTATTTTTTTTTGATTTTATATTTGAGAATATTTTTTTTTAGATTTAATTTTCATTATCAATTATTATTCTAGAAAAAAACTCTATATAATTATAATTAAAATAAAATTATAATAAGAACAAAACATTATTAATTATAATTTATAATATACTTTTATTTTAACTAAAATTTATATATCAAAATAATTTATAAAGTTAAAATTCTCTAAATAATTCTTATATTTTTCCTTTTAACGTTTTTAAGAATAACAAATTAATAATAATAATATTTCTCTAAAAAATAGAAACAAGTTAAATAATATTTAAATTTGTTATATTAATTTTGATTCTTTTTTATTTTTATTTTTAATTTAATTTTTAAAAAGTTTATATTTTAAATTTATTATTTGAAGAGAAATAAATATTTTGTTGTTCAAAAAGAATTTTATATTATATTTTAAATACATTTCCTTCAATTATTCCAACCTTTTTATATTATATAATAATTGAATTTTATTTAAATATTCCTTATAGAAAATCTCATTAAAAAAATTAAACAAAAAATATGAAAGAAAAATGTTTAAATTTAATAAAAAAATGTGATTACTTTGGAGTTACATTTAATTTTCATTACAAATCAAAGGAAAAATTTCGTTCAGTAACAGGAGGAATAGTATTTTTATTATTTCTAGCAATAGCAATGACTTATGTAATAATAAATCTAAAAAGTTTATTAAAAAGAGAAAATATGGAAATAATATCATATAAAACAATAACTCCATCAACAGATAAAATAAATTTTAAAAATTATTCATTAACACAAGCATTTGGAATTTCTTGTTCAGATATTTATAAAAATCAAGAAATGGAATATTTTAAAATTGATGCAAATCATGTAATTTTAACAAAAAATAATGGAATAATAAATAAAGAAAAAACAAAATTAAATTTTTCATATTGTGAAAATGAAAATTTTTACAATTTATTTAATAATTCATTTGAAAAACATGGATTAAATAAAATATTTTGTTTTACTGATAATAATATAACAGTTTCTGGATTATTTACAGATGATATTTATCAATATGTTGAATTAACTGTTTCATCAACAAAAACAGAAGAAAGTGATTTTGATTTATATTATCATATTTTAACTGCAGATGATTGTACTTTTCAATTATATCATATTGATTATGGAATTGATGTAAATAAACAAAAAAATCCAGTTTCTCCTTATATAAGACAAGAATTTTTAAAATTATCTCCAATTGATTTTAATAAAATGGAAATTTATTATTTTACTCAAAATTTTAAATCATATGAAAATTATTTATTTAATAATCATCATAATAAATATTATGCTGGTTTTTCTTATTTTTCATATTATAATTTATTTAAAGGAAGAGATAGATTTGAAAAAAAACCTGATGATTATAATAAATTTGCAAAATATTTTTTAAGAAGTGATAATGGAAGATATACAGTTGTTAGAAAATATATGAAATTTACTGAATTTTTAGCTGGAGTTTCTTCAATTACTTCTCAATCTTTATTATTTTTATATGTTTTTATGACTAGAATTAATAAATTTTATGCAATGGAAAAAACTATGATGAGAGTTTATCATTTTATTGAATCTAATTCTGGGAAAAATTTATTAATTAAAAAATTAAAATTAAATTTTCCTCATGATGATATTAGACAAATTGCAAAAAAGTATACTGATAATCTTTCTGGTACAATTGCAAAAGTTAAAAAAGAAAAATTTCAAATTTCACTTTATGACTTTAAAAATAAAAAAAAAAAAATAAAAAATTTATCTTTTAAAAGATCTTCAAATGATAACATTACAAAAGATGCAATTACGACTGATAATTTTGTTTTAAAAGAAAAAAAATCTTTTTATAATAAAATATTAGATTTAGATGTTTTAAGTCAAAATCCTATTTCAAGATATCATCTTTGTTGTGAAAGTGTAATTTATTTATTTTGTCCTTGTTTTGCTTGTAAAAGATTAAAAATAAAAAATCAAATTTTTAAAAGAGGAGAAAAAAAATTATTTTTAAATACTGATTTTCTGTCTTATATTAAAAATATGCAAATGTTAGAAATTTTAACTGATTTAATGTTAGAAATTAATCAAATTAAAATGATTAAATTTTTATCTAAACCTATTATTTCTTTAGGTGTTCATAATAATTTAAGAAATAAAATTACATGGAATGCTGAAGAAGATGAAGAAATTACTGAAAAAGAAATTGAAGATTTCTGTAAAGAATATAAAAAATTATATTGTAATAAGAATAAAAGTAAAGTTGAAAATAAATTATTTCATATTGTTAATTTAGAAATTGATAATTTAATTGGTTAAAATAATTTTAATTATAGTTTTATATATTTACTTTGTATAATTTTAAAATGAATTAATAAGATTTTAAAAATTATTATTTTATGAAAAATATTTTAATTATTATTATTTTATTTTAATATTATATTTCTAAATTTTTTATTAATAATATTCATAATTTTTTGATAAATTAATATTTTATTCTAAAATTCCTAACTTTAATATAATGAATAAATTGGAACTCCAATTTTAAATATATCTTTTAATTTCTATTTAAAAAATATTAATTATAAATATTTTAATCTTGCAAAAATCAATCATATAATTAATCTATAATTTTGATAATTTTTCTTTTTTTTCTGGAAGAATATAATTTTCGAATTTACTATCTATTTTTTAACAAGTTGAATATACGTATTTTTCAATTGTTATTATGAGATAATTTTTGAATAAATCATCTTCTTTTGATTAATCTTTGAAGCATTACATTTAATATTCAAAATAAACTATATGTTTGTTTTATATCAAATTTTATTATATTTTCTCCACCCTTTTTTTTTTTTCTTCTTTCTTTTCTTTTTTTTTTTCTTCTTTTTTATTTTTTTTTTTCTTCCTTTTTCTTTTTTTTTTCTTCTGATTTTTCTTCTTTTTTTCTTCCTTTTTCTTTTTTTTCTCAGTTTCAACAACATTATTTTCTTATGATTATGTTAATCTATATTATATTGGTTAATAATGATAAATAATATTTTAAATAATTTTTTAACATATATTAAATAACTTTAAATGTTAAAATAAATGGTTTTGGAAAATATATATAAAATTTCAATAATAAATATATATTTTTCTTTTTAGATTATTTAAATTAGAAATTAATCGAAATTTTTTAAATAATTAAATTTATTGTAATCTATTAAATTATTAATTAATAATTTTTATATTATAAAAAGGTTATTTTTTCAAACCCACTCAATCACAAATCTAAAATTAAAATTATTTTTGAATGATTTTAATAATTTAAAACTTGGAATGTTTCTAGTTCATCTAAACTAAAATCCTTAAGTCCTTGAGTACATTCTTTATTTATATCTTTATATATTTTATTGTTATAAAAACCACAAGAATTTTTAGAACCATACCATAATTCAGCATATGATTCATTTGAATTTCCTCCAAAAAAAGGACCATAATCTGATCTACAAAAAATAGAACTTTCATATTTTGTAGTTTTAAACATTTTTTTATTATTAATAGAAAATATAAAAGCATTTTCATCTCTTTTTTCATTACTTATTGTATCCCATGATACTGAAGTAAATCCTCCAAATCTTATATCTTTATTTTTTATTTTATATAAACATAATGTTGGTCCTTTATTATCACATTTTTCATGAAATGTATATTCTCCATCTTTACTCATTTTATAAATTAATTTAAATTCTATATTTTCTTTTCCAATACAATCAAAAATAAATTTTTTTTCATCATTGTTATTTAAAATTGATGATTCAATTTTATATTCTTTTATAGTATTTTTATTTAAATTAAATTCTAATGTTTTTTTTATATTTATTATTTCTTTTTCTAAATTTTCTACTCTTTTTGTTAAATTTGTATTTGCTTTGATTAATTCTTGAATAATTTCATCTTTATTTACTTCTTTTTGAGGAAGACATAAAATAATTTTTTCTATATTTTCAATAGGAGGATTTAAAATTAATTTTATTGTATTTGATTCATTAATTTCTAAACTTCTTGATTTTTCATCATTTAACATATTTTTAATATTTGGTATAATATCAGATATTTTTTTAAAAAGTAGAAAATAAAATGATATTTTTTTTAAATCATCTAAAGTGAAACTTTTAGAATATGATATTTCTGGAAATGAATTTTTTAAAGAAATTTTAATATCTAAAGATGAAGATAAAAAAGTTAAAAAAATCATATATTCATCATCTTTTTTTTTAATGATATAATTTTCATTTATTTGAAATGCTTTAGGAGCATCTTCCATTTATAATTAATTCTTTATTTTAAATATATTATTTATTAATTTTTTAAATTATTTTTTTTATTGTTTTAAATGAAATATTTTAAAATAAATTTTATTGTTATTCATTAATAAAACTATTATAAATATATTATTTTTATATATTCTATAAAATTATACATATTAAAATGTATTTGTTTTTTGAAATATTGTCTTTTAAAAAAA
>JAJMZS010003329.1:0-23125 GCA_023807205.1 Isotricha prostoma | reverse complement strand
TCTTTTAATTGATTATTTTGAGTAATTAAATTATTTGATTTTTCTTTTTCATTATTTAAATCTTCTTTTAATTGATTATTTTGTATAATTAAATTATTTAACTTTTCTTTTTCATTATTTAAATTTTCATTTAATTGATTATTTTGAGTAATTAAATTATTTAACTTTTCTTTTTCTTCATTTAAATTTTCATTTAATTGAGCATTTAATATTTCTAAATTATTTGATTTTTCTTTTTCGTTATTTAAATTTTCATTTAATTGAGCATTTAATATTTCTAAATTATTTGATTTTTCTTTTTCATTATTTAAATCTTCTTTAAATTGGTTATTTTGAGTAATTAAATTATTTGATTTTTCTTTTTCATTATTTAAATCTTCTTTTAATTGATTATTTTGAGTAATTAAATTATTTGATTTTTCTTTTTCATTATTTAAATCTTCTTTTAATTGATTTAATTCATTATTATTTTCATCAATTTTTTTTATTAAATTTTCATTTTCATTTTGCAAATTTTCCATCAAAGTATCTTTTTTATTTATCATTTACTTTATTATTTTCTTTTTCAATTTCATATAATTTAATTTTTTCATTTTTATCATTCAATTCATTTGTAATTAGATTAATTTGATTTTGATATTTTTCTTCCAAATTCTTTTTTTCTTTTTCATTCTTTAATTCATTTTCCTCTTTCTCTTTAATCAAATCTTTTTTTTCTTTTTCAAGAATATCTTTTTGTTGGTTAAATGTATTAATCAATTCATCAATATGTTTATCTTTTTCAGAAGTTTGTTCCATATTTTTTAAAGAGTTTGCTTTTTCAATTAGAAATTGATTATTTAAATCATTAAATTTATCTTTTAAAAGATTATAGTCTTCTTTCTCTTTTTGATGAATTTCATTTTCTTTTTTATATTTTTCCATTTCATTTAAAAATTCTTTATTTAAATTATTATATTTATTGTTTAATTCTTCATTTAGATTATTATTTTCTTTTATTTTATCTTCTAAATTTTTTATTTTTTGTTTATCATTTAATAATTCATTTTTAAGTTCTTCTATTTCTTTAATTAATTTATTGTTGTTTTCTAATATTGTATTTTGATTATTTAATTTATCTAAATTTTCTTCTTTTTCTTTCTCTAATTTATTGGCTAATTCATTTAATTTAATATTTATTTTTTCATTATCATCTTTTTTTGTTTTAATTTCTAATTTTAATGTATTTAAATCCTCATTTAAATCATTTATAATTATATCTTTTTCTCCTAATTTATTATTCAAATTTTTTAATTCATTTTCTTTTTTATTATTAAATTCTTCTATATCTTCAATTGTTTTCAATTTATCTTCAATTTCTTTTTTTTTATTTTCTAATTCATTTTTTAGAATTACATTTTCTTCATTGATTTGGTTATTTTCCAATATTTTTTGTTGTAAATTTTTTTTTAATTTTTCTATTTCATTTGTTAAATTTATATTTTCATCATTTTGTTTAATAATTTGATTATTTAATTCTTTTACAGAATCAGATTTGGAATTATTTAAATTGTTAATTATTTCATCTTTCTTATTAATTATATTTTCAAGTTCTTTAATTTTTTTTTCATTTGTTTGATTGAATTTATTTTTTTCTATTTCTAAATTTTGAATTTTTTTTTCTAATAAATTTTTAGCTTCAATTAATTCATCTACTTCTGAATTTTTTTGTTCATATTTTTCATTAATAATATTTTTTTCTTTTAAAAGTTGCTGCAAATTTAATTCTTTATTAAGAATTAATTGATCATGTTTTTCTTTTTCTTCTATATTTTCTTTTTTTAATTTTTCAATTTCTTCATTTCTTTGTTTTAATTCATTTTTAATGTTATTAATAATTTCTTCTTCATTTTGATTTGATTTTAATATTTGATTTTCTTGATAAAGATTATTATTTTCATTTTTTATTTTTTCTATTATTTTATTTATTTCGTTTTTTTCTTTTTCCATTTCCCCTATTTGTATTCTCAATTTTGCATTATCTTCCTTTAATTTTAAAAATTCTATATTATTATTTTTTACATCATCTTTTTTATTTTCTTCAATTATTTTTTGCATTTTATTCTTTAAATTTTCTTTTTCTTTTTTTAAAAGGTAATTTTCATTTGTTAATTTTTCAATTTTTATATTTTTTTGATTAATTTCAATTAAATTACTCCTATCATATGAGTTTTTTAAATCTGTCTCTTCGAGATGACCATTATTGATATTATTATTTTTATAATCATAATAATTATAATTATTATTTTCTTGATTTGGTTTGATTTTATTTTTTAATTGATAATTTGTTCTTTGTGGATTATTTTGATGATTTATTGGTATTTTATTTATATAATTATTTTTTTGTGCTCTATATCTCTCTGGAGTTGTATTATTTTCAAGATTAGAATCATTTAAATTATTATAATAATTATTTGAAGAAATATTATTATTAAACTTTCTATAAGGTGAAATATTAATATTATTTATATTTTGATTATTATATTTATATCTTTTATCTGGAATATTTGAATATATATTATTTAATATACGAGGAAAAATATTATCAAAATCATTGTGAATAAATTGGTTATTTGAATCCAATTTATTTGCTCTTTCTGGTGTATTTATTTTATTATAATTTTTAGAAATATATTGATTATTTGAATACATATCATTTACTCTGTCTGGTGTAATATTATTAAAATTATTTTCTAAATATCGATTATTTGAATTATTTAGTTCATATTTTTCTGGAGTAATATTTCTATTAAAAATATTATTATTATTTTGATTTAATTCTAAATTTCTTTTTTCATTAGGAATTACATTTTTAAAACTATTTTCGTAGTTATAAGTTAATTTTTGTTTAGGGAGATAATTTTGGTATTGTTGAGGATTATAATTACAGTAATTATAATTATTTTTATTATATTCATCATTATCATAGTTTTTATATTTAGAAATTAAATTTTGTGAACTGTTATTTGCAATTAAACAATGAGAAGGATTATTATTATTTTTACATTTTTTTTCTGAACTACAATGTTTCTTAATATAATTATCAACTTTATCATCAGTTTCTTTTATATTATTACTAATTTCACATATTTCATTTTTGAGACTAGATAATATTTCATTAATATTTTTATTATCTATAGAACGTGAATTACGAAAATTTTTTAAATTTATATTTTGATTACGATTATTTGTTGGCTTTTGAAAATATTCATAGGTATATCTTAAATAACTTGAAGGTTGAATTTTATTTGGTTTATAAATAGGATTTGAAGAACTTGATGAGCTCCTTTTCATTTATATTAAAATTTTTTTAAATTATTATTTATCATTTTAAAATGGATATTAATATTAAATTAAAAGAAAGGAGAAAAAAAATTGAATTAATCAAAAAAAGAGAAAACAATAAGGCAATAAGAAATTTTAAAAAAGAAATGAAAGAATATAATAAGAATGAAAAAAATTCTATTAATAATATAAATAAATTAATTGAAGATGAAAAAAAAAGAGAAGAATATGAAAAGAAATTTGATTTAAATTTAAATGAAAATAATGAAATAAAAGAAAAAATTAATAAAGAAAATGAAGAAAAAAAAGCAAATAACAAAAAAAATTATTTGAATAATAAAAGAACAAGAGAAGAAATTGAAAAAGATAAACAAAAAAAATTAAAACAAAGAAAAAAAACTTTTAAAAATTTACATAAAACAAATAAATTTGGACAACCATTAATGAGATATCAAATTCAAAATATTTTTCGAAAGATAAAAAATAAAAAAGAAAAAGGACTTATATAAATAATTCTTATTAATAAAAATAAAAATAAATTTAAATTTAAATTTTTTAAATCAAATATTTTTATTATAAAGGATAAAAATCTAAAATTCCACTTTTTTCTAAATGTACACATAAAGTAAAAAGTTCATCATAATATAAAGGACTATTATGACCACATTTTAAAGTAATTAAATTTCCTTTTCCTAATTTTATTAATTTCTTTTCAAATTCATTTGACATATTATTTTTTAATTTTAAATTTTCATTTTCAATATCTAATTTTTCTGTATTTATTGTATCTAAATTATCTAAATTTTCATTTTGGATTAATCCTAATTCAATATTAGGATATAATATATTTTCTTGAATTGAAATTAATTTTAAATTTTTTAAAAATTGTTTTAAATAATTTTGAATTGAATTTATATTTTTTATTATATTTTTTTTTTTTGATGTTAATTTTATTGATTCAGAATTTAAAATATTATTTAAACATTCAATTTCAGAATTGATAATTTTTTCTCTTTCTTCAGTTGAAAAAAAATGAATAAATCCTTCATTTTGATTAATATATTTTATACCATAAATTAAAAAATTATTAATAAAATTGTCAATAAATATATTTTTTCTTCTTTCATCATTATATTTAAATATATGAGTTAAAATATCACCAGCACTTTCAAAATTATCAAAAAAAATTTGAAGATTTTGTCTAATAAAATCAATAGTTTTTGAATCATAAATATTATCTTCTTGTAATCTAGAATATAATGGATTTTCTTCTTTTGAAAAAAAATTAAAAATATTTAATTTTTGGAATAAACTTTTTTTTTTTTTTATTTCAAATTCATCACTTATAAATTCCTCACATAATTCACATAAACATTTTTTAAATTTTAAAACATCATCCTTATTATCTAATAACAATTCCAACCCAGAACAATTTTCATATTTATAATTATTATTATTCAAATTATTATAATCATTTATTCCATTTGAAGAATCCAAATTATATTTATTATCTCTATACAAATACTTTTTAACAATATATTTAGAAGTAAGTGTTTTTAAAGAAGCACAATCTTTAACAATATCATCATTAGGATCATTTAAAATAACTTTATAACATTTAGCATTAATAAAATCATTAATAGTATAAGTATTAGGCATAAATATCAATTTATAAAAATAAAATAAAAAAAAACCTAAATTATATTCTAAAACAATATAATCAACTTGTCCAAAATTTCTATCACTAACTAATAAACAAATATTTTTTACATTATTAGCTAAATAACAAGCAGGAATTCCTCCAACTGAAATACCATGAACCCCTATTTTTCCATATTTATTCCATGATAAAATTTCATTATATAAATCAATAATATCACTTTTAATATTATTAATTGTAACATATCCTGAACTAAAACCATATCCTCTATAATTCCAACATATTACATCAATTCCTTGTTTTAAATAATTATCTAATCTTATATTTTTACAAAAAAATTGATATGATGAACCATTTGGACCACATATTATTATTAAGTTCTTTTTTATATTTTGTAATTGAGGATTATCATTTGATTTTATTATTATGTAATCTATTATGTTTCCATCACTTACTTTTAACTTTTTTTCCTCTAATTCAAAATCATTTGACATTTCTATGTGATATTGATTTAATGAACCTAATGTATCATCAAAAAATATTGATTTATATCTTTTATAGGAATACCATGGATTTACTATATTCATAAAGTTTGCTAATATATCTAAAAGTTTTTGAATTGGATAATATAATTCTTCAAATAGTTTTTCAAATGATTCTTGTGTTTCTAATGAAAATTTAAATTGATTTGAAGTATATGAATTTGTTTCTATTATTGATGATAAGTTTTCTATTAGTTTATTATTTTCTATTTTATTAGAAAAATCTATTAAATTTTGAAAAAATATATTTTGATTATTTGATAATTGAAATTTACTTTTCATTTTTGAAAATGTAGTTATATAAGAATTGATAAGATTTATACATTTTTGAGTGTCTTTTTTAATGTCAATTAATTTATCATAATTTTTATTAGTATTTTTTTCTGTCAAATAAACTAATGATTTAAATAAGCTACTTAGATATTTATAAATATATTTTGCTTGTGCCTCACCAAATAAATGTACATATTGACGAGATAAAAATCCAAATTGTCCTATAAAAAGAATATTATATACAATATTTCTAATTACTAATAAATGCAAAATAATTTGTAAAATTATTCCTAATATTGAAAAACGAACAATTAAACAACATAACATAAATAATAATTTTTCAATTAAATAGATTATACTTATTATTATCAATAATGTTATTATACAGGATATACATGATTTAGTTTTTGATTCTTTTTTATTATCTGGAGTATATAATTTCATATATTTAAAAATAAAATAATATAATAATATAATAATAAATTAAGTAAAAAAAATAAATATTTAAAAAGAATTTTAATAAAAATCTATTATAATTTTTTATTCAATTAATAATATTTTCCAACCAGGAGAAACTTTAATATTTTCTTTTTCTATTTTATTTAATGCTTCTAAGGCATTAATTTCTGATTTTTCAACATTTTCATCTTTATCACTTAATTTAAATAAAAATAAAATTTTTTTAAACAAAGCAAGTCCAGATAAAGGATCTAAAATACTATTACTGAAATTAAAAATGAAAACAAAATTAATTTTTTCAAGAATTAACTTTTGAGTTAATTGTAAAGAAGAACTACTTCCATCAACTAAAGATAATTCATAATATTTTTTTCCTTTTCTTTTTTCATCACTTATATTAAATGCTTCTTTAATTTTTTTCAAACCATCTCCTTTAAAATTCTCATTATTACTTTCATAATATACATTAATTATTTTTGATTGAATATCAACATCAGTAATATTATCTGTTGATGAAGATGTTAAAATATAAATATCATTAAATTTATTATTTTTAATAAATTCAATCATTTCTTTATTAAATTTATGAACAAATTTTTTAGGAACACCTGATGTTAAATTTAATATTGTTATTTTTTTCTCTTCATTTAAATATAAATCACCATTAAATTCTAAATTTCCATCTTCTAAATATGAAACTGAATGTTTCATATATTCTGAATATAAATAACCAATTTTTTCAAATTGATAATTTAATAATAAAAGAGATAAAGCAAATTCTGTTGAATTTCCTTCACCTGGAAATACTATTAATAAATTTGTTCCTTGAATATTTTTTTCTGAATTCAACTTCAACATTTATATATAAAAAATGAAATAAATATTTAAAATATATATAAAATATTTATATATATAAATATATAAAATACACATTTAATAATTAATTTTAAATATTTACTCTTTCATTTACTTCTATTATATCTTCATATCTTTTATAAATTCTTTCTCTTTTATAATCTTGATTATTTGTTTTTAAATATGTATATGCATCATTCCAAATTTGCATTGGATTTACTACTTGATTTTTTTCTGCTGGATGTACATATGCTTCTCTCATTAATTTTAATAATTCATCTTCTGTTATTTTTTCTGGCATTTTATCATTTTTAGATAAAAAACTTGTTTTTAAATCCATATTATTTAACCTATTATCTGTTATATTTCTATTATTAAATATAAAATCATTTAATCCTGACTTATTTAACACTCTTTCAAAAATATTTGGTTTATTATTTTTTACATTAAATAAATGTTTCATTCCAGAATAAATAAATAAACTTAGAATTAAATATAGAATTGTAGCAAAAAATGAATAATATTTATTATGAAAAATTTTTAAAAATAAATTAGAAATAATAAATTGAAAGAAAAAAATACCAATTAAATCAAATTTAATAACTAAATCAGTAACATTACCATGTGATTCAAATTCAGCAGGATATAAAAATAATAAATTATATTTATCAATATAATATTTCAACAAAAAAAATAAAAAACCAAAAGGAGTAATTAAAGGAATAGTAGTACTAAAACATAAAGTTAACATAAATACAGTAATACTAAATGAATAATTATAACCATAATCAAAATATTTTTTAACTAAACTTGCATAAAATTTTTCATAATCAGATGATGCAATAAATACTCTAAATTTTTTAACAAAAAATTGTGGTAAAGCTAAAAGTTGAATTCCATTTGAAATAAAAGTAACTTGAATTATATATCTCATAAAAAAATATGCATTTTTAATAAATCCTTCACTTACATCAAAATCCCAATGAATTTTTATTAATATCATTAATCCATTTTTAATTTTTTCAAAATTTAAAACACCAAAAGTAGGAATAAAAAAACAATTTATAACCATAAAAATAACATTTTTATAAAAAATACTTTTTTCACGATATGATCTTTTATAATGTAATTCTGCCATTGCAATATAACCAACAATAACTGGAATAACTCCACTATTCATTATAACAACTATTAAAGTATATGAATATTCAGTTATTATTGATCTTAAATTTTTATTATCAATTTGCATACTTATATCATTTATTAAAGGTGATAATTCATTATTAATATAATTTGGTGTTATTATAATTAAACAAATTATAAAAAGTGAAATATTAAAAAATAACATTCTAATTTTTCTCCATTTTTTTGAATATTTTATATTATCCCATATTATATCTGAAGGAGATGGTGCTTTTTTAATTAACCAATTATCCATTTTTAATAATTTTCCTTCAAAAGAATTCATTTTACTAAAAATTAAATTTTGATTTTTTAATATTTTTTTTACCATTTCTGGAGATTTAAATACTATAAATGCATTTCCTGTATTTCTTTTACTATTTAATGATCTATAAAAATTTAACATATTATTTGTTATTTCACTTAAATGCATATAATATATTTCTGCATCAATTTTTGATTTTTTTAATTTGAAAAACCAATCTTTTGTTATTTTTTTTCTTATTGGATTATTTTTTATATTTTCATTATAATATTCATCATATCTTCCTTGATATGTAAATTTTTGATCAATTAATTTTGTTAACATATCATAATTTGGAATTAATTGAATTCCAATAATTAAACTATTAAAATGATTTTCAAAAAATGCTTCAATAATTTTTTTTGCATCTAAATAAGATAAATCTTGATTTATTCCTCTTATATGAAGTGTATATAATGGAATTAAATTATCTAAACTATGATTAGTTGATTCATCTTTAGATTTCATTTTTACAATCATTTTTGCAAAAATATATAAATGATAATAAGATACAAAAGTATAAAATAAACTAAATATTAAAATTATCCAAAGTAATAATTTATTTCCATAAATATTTGCTACTGTTGGTTTTAAAATAGAAGATATTTTGTCATTATTTTCTCCTAATCTACAAACAGGAAAAAGAATTAATATAGAGAAAATTGATAAAAATCCAAATAAATATGCTGTAATTCTTTGATAATATAAATATATAAAACCTTCATCATTACATATTCTTATTACTTCATGATCATTTATTTTATAAATATATTTATACCAACCAAATACACTATAATCTTGAGTTTTTTTTCTTATTGTTTTTATTGTTTCAGAATTAAAATTTATAAAATTATTATGATTTAAATTATTTTTTTTTTGTTTTAATTCATTTTCTCCTCTTTCATTTAAATATAAATATAAATCATCAATATCAATTTCATCATTATAATTTTTACTTAATTTATTTGCTAATGATAACATTATATAAATAAAATACTTATTAATTTGTCTTTTCTGTATTTTCTAAAGAAATGAAAAATTATTAAAACAATTATTCCAAATCCTACGCTTATTATAAATATCATTTCTATTTTTTGCCAATCTGTATAAACATTCATATTTTATTAATTTAATATTAATAAAATTTTTTAAAATTTAATTTAATTTTTTATTTACTATTCCTTTTTATTTCATTTAAATTATTCTTAATTTATATGATATAAATATAATTAAATTATAATGATATTTGAAATAAAAAATAAAAAAATAAATATATTTTTTCAACTATCATATAAACATTTTTTAAGGAATAAAAAATAAAGTTTTGATATATTAAATGATTTCTAACTAAATGATTTATTTTTTTGACGAAAATTATAATAAAACCCTATATAATATTTATTACCAATTCTGTTATAAAATTATAATTAAATATAATTCAAGAAAAATATTTATACTAAATTCTATATAGTATGGAATTGAAATTTTTATAAATTTTACCAAAGGAAATACAATTCATAACTTTTATAATTTTTTCATTACTTAATTAAATTCAGAAAATATTTACAAATGAATGAAAAATTAAATTTAATTTTTTTTAAACATCTTACTTAATTCATTTTTTCCTTGAACTTTGGAATAACAAATTTCTATAGGTTTTTTCATATCTATATTTTCAAATTTATAATTTTTTAACTTATTATATAATTTTACAATACTTCTATAATTTACCAAATTTACAAAGGCAAATCCCAAATTCCTATTATTATATTTATCAAATGGAAGATATAAATAATTAATATTTCCAACACCTAATAAAATTTGATTTATATATTCTTTATTTATTGAATTGGGAAGATTTTTAATAATTATTGAAGTTCTTTTATCTTCCCCTTTTTCAATTTTTTCAAAAGATATTGAAAAAGAATTTTGGTTTTTATTTGATTTCTTCTTATTATTTATATAAGAAAAAGAATTTATAAATCTACTTTCAGAGGGTTGACTATATTTTGGAAATAATAATTTAAGTAAAATTTCATATTTAGTCCTCATTATCTTATATCTTATTAATATATTATTTTATTAAAATTTTGGATTTTGTAAGTTTAATTGTTAAAAAATATTTTTTTTTATACTTATATATCTCTTTCTATTGAGATGAATATGTTTTTTTATCTAAAATTAAAATGCGAATATGATGGAATAATGAATTAAAAATGAGACTCAAATTTCAATGATTTAAAGAAAATTTATGTTAAATTAATTTTAATACACCTTTAATTTAATTATTGATATGAGCATTTTCTTAAAATTAATAAAATATCAATTTTATATTTTTGTTAATATTCATCGAAGGATTTTATTTCATAATATAAAGATTATAAATATTTTATTTGTATTTTTGTTTTATGTTAGTTTTTTTTGTTTTTATAGAATTTAAATATTTTATTTTGTTTTAAAAACATAGTAAAAGTTATTTATTTTTAATATTAAATCAAAAACAATTAAATATAATGAAATATAAAAAGTATGTATACAAGATTATTTTTCTTTTAATTTTTTTTTTTTAAAAAATCAAAAATATTTTTTTTACTTTTTCAATGATGTTTAGCAATAATATCATTAAATGATTAGGATAAATCAAAATGAATTAGATTTTTCTAATTTCAAAGTTATATTTCTTTTTATCAATATTAATTTAATTAAAAATATAAATTTCATTTTTTTTTAGTTTTTGTATAATTGGTTTTTTTTATTTAAAGATAATCAAATATTATATACTTGTTTTTTATGTTATATATATATTAAAATTATTAAAAGAATATTTAGAGATAAAATTATTTTTTAAGGGATTATAAACATTTTATATATTATTTATATAATTAACAATATTGTTAAAATATATGATATATTGGAAAAAAAAAATTCAAAAATTATACGCTTTAAATTATAAATAGTTATTTTATTATTAATTAAAAAAATTAAATTATAATTTAAATAATGAATAGATTTTATATTAATTTTTAAATTATTTCATTAAAATTAAACAACATCAAAAATAAAAATATTATTAAATAAATTAAATAAGATAATTATTTATCATTTCTTCTTCTTCTTCATTATCAATTTTCCCTTCATTAATTCTTTTCATATCTTTTAAACATTTAGCTTTATTTTTCAAAGCCATTTCATAACGAGGATTAATTTTTAAAGCAACTTCATAACATTCTAAAGCTTTTTCATATTCTTTCATATCATAAAGACAAACTCCTTTATTATTAATTGCATTTATATCAGTTGGATCTAATTCAAATGCAGTTTGAAAACATCTCATTGCATCTAATTTCTTATTCATTTTATATAAAATATTTCCTTTTTTGAAATAAACTAAATGATGTGTTGGATTTAATTTAATTGTTGAATTTAAACTTTCTATTGCTTCATTTAATTTGTTTAATGAAACTAAACACATTGCTTTATTATAATAAGTTGATGAATAATTTGGATTAAATTTAATTGATAAATCATATTTTTCTAAAGCTTCTTCAAAATTATTTTTATTAAATTCTATTAAACCTTGATAAAAATAAACTTCACCTAATATTTCTTTATGAATATTTTGAATTGAATTTATAGAAATTTCTTCAAAGAAATTATCATCACATTTATTATCTGGATTTTTATTATATTTTTTAAATATACAATTAAGACAATAATTTAAATTTTTATTTGATTCTTCTTTATAATTTAATTCAAAAAGACATTTTGCTTTATAACAATAACTTTCTGTAATATTATATTTGTAACTAATTGATTTATCAAAAGAATACATTGCATTATTTTTTCTTTTTAATTCATATAAAGTAGTTCCTTTATAAAAATGATATCTTCCAATTTTATTATTTAAAGAAATTGCTTTATCAAAATTTATTAAAGCATTTTCTAAATCATCCATTTCTTTATAACATAAACCTTTTTTACAATATGCAGCATGAAAAGTTGGTTCTAATTGAATTGCTTGATCTAGATTAGTAATACAATTATTATAATCTTTTTGAATAAACATAATAGTTCCTTTTTCATAATAACATTCACTATATTTTATATTTTTTGATAAAGCAACATCAAAATCTTTTAAAGCTTCATCATATTTATTTAAACTTTTTAATATTAATCCTTTATAATAATATAGTTTCTCCATTGGAATTTTATTTTTATTATTATCATTATAACTTAATTCAATTGCTTTTTTAATACTAAAAAGTGCATCTGAAAAATTTTTTAAATCATATAAACAAATACCTTTCATATAATATGCATTTGAAAATGTTGGATAATTTTCTATACATCTATTAAAACTATCAATTGCAGAACTTGCTGCTTTCAATTCTTTATATTGAATATTTCCTTTTAAAAAATATGCTTTCCAATTTGGTTTTATTTTTATACTTTCATCAAGATCATTTAATGATTCTTTTGATTTATGAACTAAATTTTCACAAAATGCTCTATTGTAATAATAATCAGAATCAAGTTTATAAATTTCTATTGCTTTTGAAAAAAATTTTATTGCTTCTTCAATTTGATTTAATTCTCTTAAACAATTACCTTTATTAAATAAAGCTAAACCATTTAAAAAATTAGGAGAAACACTTATTATACTTTCAAAACATTCAATTGCTTCTGTAAATCTTCTTAATCTAAAAAAACAATTTCCTCTTTTCATATAAGCATTTAAATTTGTATTATCATATTGAAGACATTTAGTAAAATTTTCAATTGCTTTTAATTTATTTCCATTTTCATTATAATATACACCTAAACCATAATATGCATGTGGAAATCTATCATTAAATTCATTTATTATTTTATTATATAATTCAACAGCTTCATATTTTCTTCCAATACTATATAAACAATCTGCTTTATTATAAATTGCTATATAAAATTTTTCTTTTGAATGATAAAAACTTTTTGTAAAATAATCAATTGCTTTTGTTTTATCATTTAATTTTAAATAACATCTTCCTATATTATTTAAAGTCAATGGATCATTTTTATATAATTCATTTGATTTTTCAAATAATTGTAAAGCATTTTTATAATCACCTTGCTGAAAAAAACATAATGCTTTTCCATAATATAAAGGTTCAAAATAAATTGTTTTATTTGATTTTTTTGCCAAATCTAAAGCTTGAGTAAATTTCATTAAAGCTTCTGAATAATTTTTAAAAGAATATTCAACATATCCTATATTATATACAGCACCAATTAATTTTGGATTCATTTTTAAACATTGATTATATACATTTAATGCTTCATTTGAACGATTTAAATGATATAAACAATTTGCTTTTTTTAAATATGCTAAATAATTATTTGGATTATTTAATATTGCATCATTGTACATATCTAATGCATTTTGATATTCCAATGATTCATAATATGTATTCCCTCTTGTTACTAAATTCCCCATATTTTATTTTTTTTATTATTTTTTAATTTTAATTTAGGAGAATAAGAAAAAATAAATTATGTTTTTATATAAAAACTCACTAATTAATATTAAAAAATGTAAAATTGTAAAATTATTTTATTAAAAGAAAATACAAAAATTTAATAAATTTTGGTTTTTTAAATTTTTTAAAAAATTAAATGTTGTAATATAGCCTTATTTATTTTTGTTCATTTTGATTATTATTATTTGGATTTTGTTGTATTTGTTGATTAGGATTAAAAGAATTAGGAGGAATGAAATAATTATTTTGCATATAAATATAATTATAAGGAAATGGACTAAATCCCATATAATTTGGAAACATATTTTGTTGCATTCTCATTTTATATTGATTTTTAGTTGCATTAATTTGATCAATTGTATTTAATTTCATATTTTTAAAATTTTTAACGGTAATATATTCTTTATTTTCTACTTCAGAATATTCTAAATTTTGATTATCTTGAATAAGATCTTTAATCTTTTGAGCAGTTATATTATTTTTTTTTAAAACGTTATAATTTATTAAATCATTAACTAAAATTTGACCATTATCATTTAATCTATATCTAATATATAAATCTTTATTTAAATTATTTTCTCCAAAAATCTTTTCTAAATAAGATAAAATATCTTTATCTTCATTTAAAATAGGAGTTTGATGAAAATTATTTTGATTTTGATATTGATTATCATGATTCATATTAATTGTATCAAATTTATTTCCACCAAATTTATGAAATCTATTTTGTTTTTTATAACCACCTTTATTATATTTTTGACCTCTTCTATTATTATTTTTATTATTATTATTATAATTATTATTATAATTATTATTATAATTACGTTGATTATTATTATTATTATATTTATCATTTCTTTGATAGTTTTTATCATAATTTTTTCTATTTGGATATTTATCTTCTTCATATTGAATATTAATTTGAATATTATTTTGATTTGCATAATCCATAAAATCAATTCCTTTTTTTTTATTTTTTTTTTCATCTTTTTCTTTTTTATCTTTTTGAGGTTTTTTATCTTGACCAGTAAAAACTGTTTCATCAATTTTAACTTTTTTCATTTCTTTTTGAAGTTCTTCATCAACTTTTTCTTCTTCTTCATTAACTAATTCAGGAACAAATTGTTGTGGAGGAACTTCAATTTGTTCTTCATTTTTTCCTTCACTGCTCATAAGATAGAATGAAAAAAATAAAATAAAGTTCAATATATATACATAAAAAATAAATAAAAAAAAATTAAAAAAAAACAATAAAACAAAATGTAAATAAAAAAAAAATCCAAAAAAAATAAAAAAAATAACTTTTTCTGTTATAAAAAAAATATACAAAAATCCAAGAAAAAAAAAAAATAAAAAAAAATAAAAAAAAAAAAATGTATCAAGAACCAATATTCAATCGTCATTGTGCAGACAGAGATAGAATATGGGATACAAAATTATATTATCAAAGAATTGCTTTAGCAAAAGGTTCAACAAATCCTCCTCCACCAAAAGAATATTTATTCTTAAAATATAAAATGTTAAAAAAACAAATGCAAAAAGATGAACAAGCAAATATTGATTATGGTAATAATTTAGTATTAAATAAAATAAGAGAAAAATATAAAAAACCTGGTCAATATCATCCTGATTCTATTAAATTTTTTCCTCATCCTTCATCATTGAGATTTTCTGCTGCTGGACATAAACAATTTGAAATTGATAAATCTAATGAATATTTAAAAGGTAGAATTAATAAAATTAAAAGTGGAAAAAGTGTTTATAATTCAGGAGTAAGTATGAAAAAATATGAAAGATTAAAAAAAATTGAAGATAATATTTGTAAAAATTCTAGATATACTAATATTAATTTATATTTTGTAACTCCGAGACTTTATGAGAGAAGATTACATAAATTAATTGCAAAAAAAGATAAAGAAAAAGCTTTTTTGAAGGATTTATTAAATCAAAGACAATATAATACTGAATATAATGGAAATGATGAGCATCATTCTTTTAATGATGAGCATTATAATGATAATAATAATGATAATAGAAATTATAATAACAGACCAATGACAGAAAATAATAATAATGGAAATAGAATTTCTATTGAAAGAGAATATCAAGAGAATCCTATTAATATATGTATGAGACCTGAAAATTAATATGAAAGGTGTTACTTAATATAATTTTTTTTATCTTTTTTAATTAAATTATTTTCGTTCAAAGAATTATTTTTCAAAAACTTTTTTCATTACATTTTTTTAGTTTTAAATATTTTTATGAAAATTATAATATATTCTCCTTTTAATTTAAAATTTTTTATATAAATATAATTTTTTCTAATTATATGTGTTATTAGTATCTTTTAATGTATTTTATAATAATTATTCAAAAAATATTTTAAATTCAAATAAGTAAATGAATTTATATTAAATTCTTTTACAATTTGATATTATTTCTTATATTATTATTATATTTCTCCATTTGAGTTTGTTTAATATTTGTTATAATTTATTTTTAAATGATTTACTATTTCCTTCTCCTAATATAAATATTTTTCAACTTTCTTCTAATTAATAATTTTATTTATAATTTTCTTATTATAAAAGGATTTAATTAAAAATTTATTTTGTTTAAATTTTTTTTTGACCAACCTTAAATTTTATTTTTTAACTATTTAATTTTTTCTTATTATTTCCAATTTTATCTAATATAATATTATCATTTTTTAATTTGCTTTAATTTTGTTAAATAATTAAAAATAGAATTTTTAAGTTTACTTACAAAATAAAAATGAATAAAATTAAAAAAGCAAAATTATATTTTAGATTAAAGGAAAAGCAAATAATCTTAACATTTTTATATTGAAAAGTTTTTTCCATAAAATCAATTTGATCTTTAATTACTTTCGTATCTTTTTTAATAGCACCACATTTTCTTTTTTTTTGTGAGTTTTCATCTAAAAATATAGTATAGCAACAATTTTTTCCATTAAGTCCATCAATTTCAGAAACATTAGCTTTCAAACAATCTTGTTTTGATACTTGATTATCTTTATAATAATCATCACATATCTTTGAAAGTATATAATTAATACAAATCCAAAATAATAATATATTAAACATAAATTTCATTTAATAATTTAATAAATAAATAAAAAAATCAAAAAAAAAAGCATTAAAAAAATTATTTTTAAAAAAAAATTCAATTTAAAATTAAAAAAAAACCCAAAAAAAAACCAAAAATTTATTTTTTATAAAAGCCATTGGTATAAGTAGAACTTAAATCCAAAGACATAATTTTCAACATTTGGCTTTTATTATCAACAGTTCTCATAAGTGAAGTTTCAGGTTTTTCAAGCATAGAACCTAAATTACTCCTACACCATTTTTCATAAGTATCCTCTTTCCAAGTTTTTTTAACAGGTGTAACACCCCATTTAAATTTATCTTCACTTGCTTTTAAATCATTAATCATATTAAAAATTTCAGGTGAATAAGAATATTTTAAATCTCTATCAATAAAATTAATATTACAAAAACCAGTTTTAAGACAAATATTTCTACCAATGGAAATTAAATCATATAAAGCATTAAAAATTGATTTTAAACCATCTTCAACTACATTTTGTTTTAAATAACATCCAATTGCAATTGGACCTGGATTACAATATGTCATATTAATTCCTTTTTGATAAATTGAACTCTGTGATGCTGGTTTAGTTACCTCTTCTTTATTTTTAAATCTAGTTAATACTGGAAGGAATCTTGTATCTATTATAAAACAAGGTCTCATTAAATGTCTTGATTTTTTTTCTAAAAGAAGTTGATCGAAATTCTTTGTTTTAGCATCTTCTAAATTTATTCCTAAACGTGGTAATGTTTGTTTACATTCATATGTAAATGCACCAAATCCTTTTAAGTTTACTCCTTTATAATTTGTTACTTTTTCTTTTAGGTATTCACATGTTGCTCTCCATATTACTAAAAGTTGACTTTTGGGTTCTAATGGTTTGAAGGAATCATTTGTTCTTTGAGAGGGAAATTGATGATGACCTGGATAACGTGATTTGTTGTTTATTATACTATTTTTGATTTTTTTATTTAGGTTATATATTTTTATTTTACTATGCAACTATGTCTTCGATCTGCATCATTTTTTTTATTATTTTATTTTTTTGGTTATATGATAATTTTATATTTTTATGATTTTTTGTTTAAAATATTTTTAGAAGTTATTTTGAAAAAAAATTATTTTTTTTTTTGGAATTAAATTAAAAAATAATTTTTTTGTTTGAATATAAATTTAAAAAATTTTATTTATTTAATCATCATCTTCTTTATCTTCATTTCCTTCTTCTCCATTTTCATCTCCTTCATAATTAACATCAAAATCTCCATCAATATCAAAAACAACAGGTTCAGGAACTTCTAATTTAGGATGCTCTTCATCATATGTTTTTAAAAATCCTTCTTCATCAAACACAGGTTTAGGTTTTTTTTCTTTCTTTTTTTTCTTTTTTTTACCACCTTCTTCTCCTTCTTCCCCTTCTTCACCTTCTTCTCCTTCTTTTTTTTCTCCTTCTTCACCTTCTTCCCCTTCTTCACCTTCTTCTCCTTCTTTTTTTTCTCCTTCTTCTCCTTCTTCACCTTCTTCTCCTTCTTTCTTTTCTCCTTCTTCTCCTTCTTCACCCTCTTTTTTTTCTCCTTCTTCTCCTTCTTCACCTTCTTTTTTCTCTCCTTCTTCTCCTTCTTCTCCTTCTTTCTTTTCTCCTTCTTCTCCTTCTTCACCCTCTTTCTTTTCACCTTCTTCACCTTCTTCTCCTTCTTTTTTTTCTCCTTCTTCTCCTTCTTCACCTTCTTTTTTTTCTCCTTCTTCACCTTCTTCACCCTCTTTCTTTTCACCTTCTTCTCCTTCTTCACCTTCTTCTCCTTCTTCTCCATCTTTTTTTTCACCTTCTTCTCCTTCTTCACCTTCTTCACCTTCTTCTCCTTCTTTCTTTTCACCTTCTTCTCCCTCTTCTCCTTCTTCTTCTTCTTCTTCATGTTCTTCTTCTTCATGTTCTTTATCAAATTCTTCTTTTGCTTCTTGTAAAGCTTGTGCTCTTTCCTCATCCATTTGTTTATTTTTTTCAATTATATCATTTCTTGCTTTTTCTAAACCTTTTTTAACGTGATATCTTCTCATAATATCTTCTTTTCTCACTTTTAATATTTCAATAACATATTTAACTAATTGTAAAAGTGTAAAAGAATATTCTGCTATTTCTTGTTCTTTTTCTTTTTCACTAACAAATTCTTGTAAATTTTCTAATATGACATTTCCTTTAAAGACTTTATCAACTTGTTCAGGTTTTGCACCTATAGGATCATAATTTTTAAGTTTTTCAATTATAGACATCCAAATAGTTCTTGCTTTCTTCCAACTTAATTTATGTGTTTCATCTTCATTAATATAAGCACCATATACACCAGCAAAATAAAATAAATTTTGGAATATTTTTTCATATTGTACAAATTCAAATTTTGAAAACATTTCTACTAATTTTATCATATCTGTATTATATATTAAATTTATTATTGCTTTTGCTTTAACAACATCCATATCAACTTGTCTTTCATCTTCATCTGTTATATTTTTATTTGCAAATTCATCAGATGCTGCATAATCTTTAACAGCATTATCTTGTTCATTTGCAATTCTATCTTCATCATATTCTTCTTTTATATTTTTTTCTATATTTAAATATTCAATTCTTGCATCTCTATCTTTTTCTAATAATTTAATTTCTAAATTTTGCATTGAATCTCTTATTAATTTTGCTATTTTTAATATATAATTTTTTTCTTCTTCTGTATATACTTTTTCTTGACCTAATGTATCAATACATAAAATATATATTTTTTCTTCTTTATCAAATTCTTTTAATACTGGTGGTTTATCTAAATCATCTTCTTCACCTTCTTCTCCTTCTTCTCCTTCTTTTTTTTCTTTTTCTTCTTCTTCTTCTTCTTCATTTTCTTTTTTTTCTAATTCTCTCTCTTTTTCTTCTTCAGCTTTTTCAGCCATTCTTTTATCATATTCTGCTTTTTTAACATTATATTCTTCTAAATTTTCAATAGCAGTTGTCAAAGCTTCATAATTTAAAGATGATTTATATCTAATATCAATAGCAAAATAACATCCTAAACGAGGTTCTCTAAAAAATTTAATTTTATCTTCAGTAACAACTTCATCAATAAAAATATTTTTTAAAACTTCTTCTTTTTCCTCATCACCTTTTTCATTTTCTTCTCCTTCTCCTTCATCTTTATTATCTTCCTTATTTTCTTCTTCTTCTCCTTCTCCACTAATACCAACTAATTTATAAGTTACTCCACTTCCAACTTCTAAATATTTTCTATGAAGAAATGAATGATCAGAACACCAATTTACATATCTTAAAACTTTAGTATTTGAAGGATCAATATGACCATTTTCATCTGCATAAATATCAACTGGAAAAATTCTTTTTAAATCATATTTACAAACATATACTCCAGTTGCTCCTATTATTTTTTTAAAATCTTCACAAATGTCATTTAAATGATCTTCAAAATCAGTACATTCTGTTATTGATTGTTCTAATGAATCTCTTTCTTTTTTTTTTGCTTCTTCGTATGATTGTTTTTCTTCTTCTTTAGTTTCTTTTTTCTTTTCTATTTCAGAATATTTTTCTTTTAATGATGATATTATTTCTTTTTTTTTTCCTATTTGAAGTGAAATTGGCTCCGTTGTTGATTGGGCCAATAACCATTCTGATAAAAATGTTATTGGATTTTTTGGTTGGATTTTATATAGTTCTGATAAACCACGACCTACTATTTGTTTTAAGTTTGATAAATATTCTATATTTTCATTTTTTGGCTTTTCTGATTTTTTGAATTGGATTGTTTTTAGTTTGTCAATCATCTTTTTAATTATTTTAAGTTATTGGGAAAATAATTAATTTTTTTTTTATAAATATATAGATTTATTTTTATCTAATCTTAATTTTAAAAATGGGAATTGGAATATCAATAATTCCATTTAATACAATTTTTCCTATTCCTACTCGTCTTCCTTCTTTAGAACAAATATTAGATACAATAAGAAATAATTTAAATATTCAACAAAGAGTAAGACCAAATAATGAATTAAATCTTCCTAAAAAACAAAATCCTACAAATTTCCAAATTAATCCTAATGGAATAGCTTCAGTGTCAAATTTACAAAATTTACAAAATAATCTAAATTTAAATATAAATCAAGAAAATAATGAGAATATAAATGTAAATAATTTAGAAAATAATAATAATCAAAATAATATAAATAATAATAGAGAAATAAATAATAATGAAATTGAAAATGTTCCTGAAGATAATGTAAACATTCCATTATTTCCCATTTCAAATAGAAATGAAAAATATTATATAAAAACAATTTATATAAAACCAACATTTCTTCCAATGATGATATATATTATTCTCTTTTTTTCTTCCTTAATTATTAATTATTTAACAGTATATATATTTAAAATTCGTCATAGCTCAAAATATATTATAATAAATATTTGTATTTTTATAACAATATTTTCAGTATTTCTTATTGTAATAAGATTATTTAAGAGGCTTGGATATAAAATTAAAATGGATATTTATAAGAAACAATTAATAATTATTCCATTTAATATTTTTTGTTGTAGCTTTGGATTTAGTGGTGGTTTTTGCTGTAGTCAACCATTTTGTTGTGTATCAAAAAAAGTAATTAATTTAAGAGATATAAGAAATTTTTGGACTTTAGATTTTTCAGGGAGTCCTATTACTGGAAATTGTTTAAATTATGGTTCATCTAATTTATTTTATTTAGGTGCAGTTAAACAAGATAATACTAATATAACTTTAATAAAAGAAGGATATGTTATTGGATATGCAGGTTTAGTTTGTTTATGTTTTTTTAGAGATAAATTATGTAAAAATAGTTTGAAATTGAATGAAGTTAGTTCAAAATTAAATTCAATGTTAAATACACATAGAGATTTTATTAATTCAGAAAATAATGTTTAAATAATTAATTTATATATTAAATGTTAAAATTAATCAAATAAAATAATTTCATATCCAAATAATAAATAATACATGAAAAAATAAAAAACAATGATAATTGAAAAAAAAAATGATTAAAAATTTTATTTTATTTATAGGATTTATAAATACAAATAATAAAAAAAACATTTTAAAAATAATATTTAACTTTTTAAAATATTATCCTAAAAAAAAATTTAAAAAAAATATAAAAAAAAAATATTAAAAAAATATATATTAAAATACATAAATGGCCCTTCGAAGAATCCAAAAGGAGCTAGTAGACTTCAACAAAGATCCACCAGCAAATTGTTCAGCAGGTCCAACAAACGATAATGATTTATTCCATTGGCAAGCAACAATTATGGGTCCATCAGATTCACCATATCAAGGAGGAGTATTTTTCCTTAACATTCACTTTCCTACAGATTATCCTTTCAAACCACCAAAATGTACTTTTACAACAAGAATTTATCATCCTAATATAAATTCAAATGGTTCTATTTGCTTAGATATTTTAAAAGATCAATGGAGTCCTGCTCTTACTATTAGTAAAGTTTTACTTTCTATTTCTTCTTTGTTGACTGATGCTAATCCTGATGATCCTCTTGTTCCTGAAATTGCACAAATTTATAAAACTGATCGTGCTAAATATGAAGCCACAGCTAAGGAATGGACAAAAAAATATGCTACGTAAATTTAGTTTAGAATAGTTTTTTTTATTGTTTTTGTTTTATTTTTTTTATTGGTTTTTAAAGAATCTATTTTGAATTTTTTAAATATTTATTTTTAGAATTTATTTTTTTTAATTGATTTTAATTATTAAGGTATTTTAAATTGGTGTTAAATAAATTAATGTTTTTAAATGGAGAAAATAAAAAGGAAAAGTTTTTTTATTTATATTATTTATGGAGTTTTAT
>JAJMZS010003328.1:0-23216 GCA_023807205.1 Isotricha prostoma | reverse complement strand
GTTGAAATTGGAAAAAATGTTGGTGCTGTTCTTAGAACTCAAATGTTAAAAAGAGCAAAAGAATTAAATATTTCAGTAACTAATCAAAAATCAAAAAAAATTGAAAGATTAGAAAAAAAAAAGAAAAAGGAAAATTAAAAACCTCTTTTATAAAAGAATCATTAATGAGTAATTATTTTAAAACAAACATAATTTTTAAAACAATGCACTTTTTAAATTTTATATTTAATTTTATAAAAATTCAATTTCAAAAAAAATATAAAAAAATAAAAATTAGAAAATAATAAGAAAAATAAAAAAATAACATAAAAATGATTGAAAATGAGCAAAAAGGTTGGCATGGAGCATTTTCAAGCATAGGTAAATATTCAGCAGAAAAATATCATATAATAACCCATAAAGATGAAATATTAAATCGTAAAACATCATTAGATGAAAGAGACACAGTAGCAAATTTTCTAAGAAGAAATGGATATCATAATATATTTGGTGAAACCAAACCAAAAACTTCAGAAAGTTTAGATGATTCTCAATTAGACATTATAGAAGATAATATAGATATTTTCCAATTAGACACAAAGAAAAAAGTTCCAAAAGACAAAAAAAAAAAATCAAAAAAAAATGGGACTCATAGACCATTTACAGCTTATCATAGAACAAATAAAACTGCATATAAATATCATGATAAACATATGGCAGAAAGGAAAAAAGTAAGAAAAGAAACAACACCTGATTGTACAAAATATGTTCCAAATAGAGAATTAGTTTGGAAAAGAACTTTAGTTGGTCCTGCTTGGAAAACAATGAAAGCAAGACAACCAATGGGACATAAAGATAATAGTAAATTTTATTTACAACATAATGATCCTTTAAAAGATATTGGTCATTCTTTTATTGATATGGATAAACAAACTATGAGAGGAGATTTTTTCAAAGTTGCTAATCCAAGATTTAATTCTGCAAGGGCTTTTACTCCAAAACAAAGAAGACCTATTTCTTCAATAAGTAGAGCAAGTAGTTTTTCATATCAAAGTGAAAGTAATGTTGATAATATGATTAGTCGTAGAGGTACAAAAAATATTGAAAGTGCAAATAAAAAGAAAAGTAAAAATGAAAGTAAAATTACTGAAAAAGAAGAAGATGATTATGAAGATGAAGAAGAAGAAGAAGAAAAAGAAAATGATGAATTTGTATTAGATGCAAATGAAAAGATTAATAAGGAAATAAATGATAAATGGAAAAGAGGAGCAAGTGCAGTAAGTAGACAAACAAGACCAGGAACAGCAAGACCAAAGAGTGTTACTACTACTTTTTCATCAAGACCTACTACAACTAATAATAATAGAATTAATAGTGGTAATAATTTAAATACTTCTGAAATTTCTAATGGTGAAATTGTTAATAATGAAAATGATTTAGATTCTTCTTCTTCTGAATTAAATGATTCATATGAACAATTTAGACACGTTTATGAAAAACAACTTAAAAAAAGACCAAATACAGCAAAACCAATTTTATCAACAAGTAATTTAACTTATGGAAGTAGTGGTGAGATAAAACCATTAAAATCAAAAAAAAAAAGTACACTAAATAAAAATAATAATTATTCAAGAAAAAGAAGGCCACAAACAACAAAAAAAAAACCAAATTATATTAAAGCAGTAGATTTTGATAAATTAATTTCTAGAGAATACTTAGATAATATAGCAGATAAAAAACAATCATTAATACCATTTTCACTTCCAAATTTCAAACAAGTAAGAGAAAGACCAATAATGATGGTTGTATATGATAGACCAGTACATTTGAAAAATAGACCAAAAGAAATGAAAGGAATTGAACCAAGTATGTATTCTGATCCTTATAAGAATTTAGATAAAATTAATAATCATCATACTGTTAATGTTCCTAATTTTGATAGAATTAGTAGTAGACCTGATGATAAAAATCCACTTCCTTCTTATATGAAAAAAAATTTCACCAGAGAAGCTGTTTACTCACTTACTGATCAATCTCTTAAAATGAATAATTATGCTGAAGGGAAATTTATTAAGAATTATACTTCATTTTGGCCTAAAAAGACATTTAATAAAATTATTAATTTGAATTTATTAAATTCTGATGCTTTTATTAATAATGTTGTTGGAGATAAGAAGAAGTTAGAAAAGGAAAATAATTATATTGCTAAATCTATGAAGTTTTATAATAAAAATTATGAGGATTTAATGAAGGAAGGTATGTTAAATAGATTTGATAATGTTACTTATAAAACTATTAAGAAAGAGCAAAGAATTGATCAAAGAGAAATGGAAAAATTTTTGAGAAATTATCAAAACAATAACTAAAAAATTAAAAAAAAGTATAATAAAATAATATAAATTAAAAAAAATTTTTTTTATTCATTAAATGAAAAATATTTGAAATTTAAAATAATATAAAAAATGTTATCAGATAATAATCAAATACAAAAAGAACTTCAGCCAATAATAGAAAAAATGGTAGTAGATTTATTAAAAGAGCGTCCAAAAGATATAGTAAAATAAAAAAAATTTAAAAAACTAAAAAAAAATCTAAAAAAAAATAGGCAAAATATATGATGATATGGTTACAAAATTTCGGAGGATATACATCATCAGGATTAACAAAAGATGAAAAAAAAGAATTAGAACAATTAAGAATTAAAGTAAAACAATATAGAGAATATGAAAAACACCAAAATAAAAAAGAAGAAGAAGAAAAAAGTATAAGTGATGATGATTCAGATGACATAGATCCATCTTTAGATAACATAATAGAAAAAATGCCAGAACAAAAAAAGAAACAAAGCCTCCTTCCTCGTGCAGCAGTAAGTGCAGAAGCATATGGTGATTATAATAAAACTGAGAATTTCAAAGCTCGTTATATAGAAAAAACTCAAGATCAAATTCAAAGAATAAAATCAATGATAATTCATTCATTTATTTTTGGTAATTTAGAATCAAAAGATATGGAAATAGTAATAAATGCAATGGAAGAGAAAAAATATAAATCAGGTGATATTATAATAAAACAAGGTGAAAATGGTGATGTATTATATTGTATTGAAGAAGGAGAATGTGAATGTTATAAAAAAATAGAGGATGAAGAAAAATCAGTAAAAAAATATCAAAGTGGAGATTCATTTGGTGAATTAGCTTTATTATATAATTCACCAAGAGCTGCTACTGTAAAAGCAATTAGTGATGTTATTACTTGGTGTCTTGATAGAGAAACTTTTAATCATATTGTTAAAGATGCAGCTCAGAAAAAAAGAGAAAAATATGAAAATTTTTTAAAAAAAGTTGATATTTTAAGTACAATTGAACCATATGAATTGATGCAAATTTCTGATGCTATTAAAACTGGAAATTTTAAGAAAGATGATTATATTATTAAAGAAGATGAAATGGGAGATGTATTTTATATTTTAGAAGAAGGAAATTGTATTGCTACTAAAACTTTAGAAAAAGGAAAACCAGAAACTAAAATTAAAGATTATAAAGAAGGTGATTATTTTGGAGAAAGAGCTCTTATTAAAGGAGAACCTAGATATGCTAATATTATTGCTGAAAGTGATAATGTTAAAGTTATTTCTCTTGATAGGATTAGTTTTAAAAGATTGTTAGGTCCTATTGAAAATTTACTTCTTAGAAATATGGAGAAATATAAAATTTTTGTTCAAGAAGCTCAGAAATAGAATTTATTTTTTTTTAATTGTTTTTGTTTTTTTATAAGTTATGTGTTAGTTTTTAAATAAATTAGAATTTTTATTTATTCAGTTTTTTTAAATAAATAAATGGAATATAAATAAATAATAAATAAATATTATTATTATTACCTAAAACATGTATTTAGTTGAACTAAGAGATGATTCAATCTCTTTATATGACTTATTTAACGTTGAAAGATTTGAGATGGTATTATTTTGCTCTTTTGTAAATCCAGTTTCTAATTGATTCATAATTTGTTTTTTTAAATTTTCATTTTTTAAACTTTTTTCATCAACAAATAAAAAATTATTTTTTTTCTTTGATTTAAAGCTAAAAGAAGGAGTATTATTTACACCTTTCAAATAAGAAGAATGTATAATTTTTTGATTAAAACTATTATTTTCAATACTAATTGGAAGAAAAGTTTTATAATTTAAATGATGTCTTTTTGTTTCTTCTATTACTGTTAAAATGGATTTTTTTGGTTTTATTGTTTTTGATGGTGCTGATAATAAATTATTTAAAAAATTAAATCTTTCTGATTCTTTTATAAAAATTGATTTTGCTGTCATTTTTTTTGAATCATTATTTACATTATTTAATTGCCTATATAAGTCATTCAATTTTTCTTTAAAAGCATTTTTTGATTTAAAATCCATTTTTTTTATATTATAAAAATTTCTTTAAAAAATAATTATTCATTATAATATAAAGAATTATTTATAAATTTCTATTAGTAAATTATTTTGCATATATATATAATTTTATTCATTAATTAAATAAAACATAAAGTAAAAATATTTTGTAATGCATTAAGTACATCAATACTATTTAAGACTATTAAAACCAAATTTTATTTGATTCTAATATATAATAATATAATTTTAATTTACATTTTCAAATTTCAAATACTAAGTATTTTCATTCATATAAAAATTATTAAATAAAAAATTATTTTTCATAATTTCAATCATTATTATTAATAGTATGTAAATGAATTAATTTTTCTTCATTTTCATTTTCATTTTCATACTTTATTAAATGATTATTCTTATTATTTACTTGACTTTTTTCTGAATTTTCTTTCTCAATATTATTTTCAGATTTATTTTCAACTTCTAAAGACTTTTGATTTTTTGAATCAATGCTTTTACTTATTGAAGAACTAGATTTCATAGAATTAACGGATGCAACAACAAGATTAGAATCAATTAAATGAGAATTGGTTCCTATATAATTATTTAATTTATTTATTCTATGAAGATGAAAAAAATTTTTTCTAGAATCAGTTGTTAAATTTTTAAGACTATTGAATTTTTGAATATTATTAGAAAACAGACTGTCATTTTCTTCAGAGTAAAATGGAATTGTATAAATAATAAATTCTAATATTGTACTTAATCCAGTTACTCTATTTTTTATTTGTTTAAAATTTTTACTTTGATCAATGTAAATATCATTCATTTCATAACCTAATAATCTTAATGAAAAAGCATCTAGCATTTCTTTATAAAATGTACTTTCTACATTATTTTCAGGTTGATAATTATTTAAAAAAATAGCAAGAGTATACATTGTTTCATATTCATAGCAATAAAAACCAGTTTTTATTAATTTTGATATTTCATTAACACCACCTTTTTTTATTTTAACAACTTCTTCAATTTTTTTATATATTTCATTTAATAAAATTTTTTCAGTTCTTTGAGGATTAATTGTATATAAAACATAAGTACTTAACCATTGAAATAATAAAGCAATTACTATTTTTAAATTTTCCAATTTATCAAATAAAGTCCAATTTCCATTATTAATACTTTCTTTTAAAGTAATTAAAATTTCATTTATTTCTGATGAAATTTTAAAAGGAGAATAATCTTTAATAATTTTATAAATTTGAACATTTTTCAAATTAAATTTCCTTCCAACAACAACAAATTTTTCAAGACATTTAATTAAAAGCATAGGAACTATTCCATAATTTAACTGTTCTTCCCCACATAACATTTCTTCTTGAAATCTTAAAAAAGTTTCAATTTTTTCCTTATGATTATTTTCATCAAATAATTTTCTAATATGAGAAATATAAGCATGAAACTTATCACAAAATTTTTTTTGCATTTTAGTTTCAATACATTTTTTTCTTTGTTTTTTAACAGATTTAATAATATCATCAACATCTTTATTAATATTATTATAAATCATATAACATGCAATAACAACACCAGTTCTACCATAACCAGCATGACAATGAACTAAAACTTTTTTTTTTTCTTCTCTAACCATTACAGTCATTTCTTTAACAATTTCAATCATGAAACCTAAAGTAGTTGGAGTACTCATATCTTTCCATCCATATAATCTACATAAAATATCATTTCCAGTAAATACAGAAGGATTATATGAAAAACCACTTGATGTCAAATGATATGCATTTGGTCCACAAAAAGGATGTTCACCTTCTCTTTGTAAATTAATTATTAAACCTATATTTTTTTCTTTAAATGTTTTTATTAAATTATATTTATTGATTAATACTTCACTTGGTCTTTGTGATGCTATCACATCATCTGTTATGTAATTGGAATTTAAACCTGTTATTGCATTGTTGTTTTCTATATTGTTTAAATAATTTTCATGTTTACAGTTTACACCTCCACAAAAAAAACAACGAAGTTTGTCTTTTAATCCAAAAATTTTGTTGTTTTGTAATAAACTAAGTTCTGATGATTTTCTTTTTAATTTTCCTCCTTCTGTTTTCATTGCTTCTAAGGAATTTTTTGAAAAATTGTTTATGGATTCATTTGTTCTAAATGGAGAAGTGTTTTTTATGTTATATTTATGGATTTTAAATATACTATCGTTTAATTTTATTAATTCACTTTTTTCTGCTATTATTTTGTTTACTTCTTCGCTTATTGAATTTTCTTTTTGGTATTTTATTTTGTATTTTTTTAGGCAACATATGAAAATTTTATTGAAATTCATTTATTTTTTTAGAAAATTCAAAAATAATTAAAAAATAATGAAAAAAATAAAACAAATTCATTATTTCATTTGTATTTTACTATTTCAATATATAAATACTCAAATAAATATAATTAGTCCATATAATTTATCTCAGAAAATAAATGATGCATTTAAAACCAGTAAAATTTTTAAAAAAATAAAATTTAAAAATAGCGATATCATATAAATTAGGAAATTTTGGTAAAATTCCATATGGGAAAAAAATATTAGGATATATTATAATATCAAAACAAAAAGATGGAACAAATTATTGGTGTGATTATAATAAAACAGAAAATCAAATTAAAATAAATGAAGAATTAGATAATAATTATTTACCATTTGTTTTAGCTGAACATTCTACAAATTGTAAATATGCAATGAAGGCTTATAATATTCAAAAAAGAGGAGGTAAAGGAATGTTATTAATTTATGATTCTAATCAAATTGATGAAGATAATATTTATAATATTGATGATGTTATTGGAAAAAAAGTTACTATTCCTAGTATGATTATTTCTAAAGATTTTGGAAATATTATAAAAAAATATATAGAAGAAAATAAAAATGATACAATTATTATTTCTATGAAATTCTCTGGAGATTTAAATAATGGGAAAATTAAACTTGAATTATACTATAATAGTGATGATTATAAATCATATAATTTTTTTAAAGAATTTGAATATTATAAAAATAAATTATCTAATATTTTAATCTTTACTCCTAGATTAAAATATAATATTATCAAAGGTGAAATTTCATCAAATGAATTAAATTCAAAATCAAAGATCCCTTGTATAAAACAAAAACCTTTTTGTGTTAATTCAGTAAATAAATTAAAATTAGAGAACCCAAGAGAAATATTATTAGAAAATTTAAGACAAAGTTGTATTTTTGAAGTATATAATTTAAATAAATATTGGACATATATGATAAATTTTTCAAATAAATGTTCTAATTATGAAAAATTAAATTTTAATGAAGAATGTTCAAAAGAAATAATGAAACAATTAAATTTAAATTATAAACAAATACAAAAATGTATGGAAGATTTAATAAATTCAGAAGGAAAAATAGAAGATGATTATAATGAATATAATAAAAGAAAAATAATTTCTATTCCACAATTAACAATTAATAATATTTATTATCGAGAGATTTGGTCAGCCAAAAATATTTTTAAAAGAATATGTAATGGATTTTTAAATAATAAAAAATTATGTTCTTCATTATCTCCTGATGATGTAAAATATCATTTTAATTTTGGTATTAATATGATTATTTTAATTACTTTTGGAATTGCTCTTTTACTATTTTGTACTATTTTATGTTATAGAAGAATGGTAACCCGTGCTTTTGAAGATACTTTAGATGATAAAATAAAAGAACAAGCATTAATATCTATAAGGCAATATGAAAATTTTAAAGTTAGAAATAGTTCACATAAGTTAGAATTAATAAATGAATAAAAATATTAAATGTATTTTTTTTAATTTATATTTATTTTTTATTTGGCATAAAATTTATTTTGGAAAGAATATTTGAAAATAATAATGACTATTTTAATATAATGTAATTTAAAAAAAGTGGATTCATAACTTAGGAGAATCTTATGAAAAATAAACTTTTCTTTTTTAAGTAATGAAATATTATTATATAATATCATTTGTAAAAATATTTAATTATTTTTTTCTTGATTTAGAATTATTAGTTGCTGATTATTAATGTAATTTTATTCTTGTTTCAAATTAAAATATGAAAGATCTAAGTATAGTTTAATTATTTTTTCTTGAACAAATTTTCATTAGATTTCTTATTAGGCATATAAAAAAGGTATTTATGCCTTAAAAGTATATATTAATTAATCTTATAATAATTGAAAAATAAAAATTTCTAAAAAATAGATTAATGTACAATAAATATTAAAATAACATTTATATATTAATTCTAATTATATTTTTCTTTTTATAATATATGAGTTAATTGTTATATTAAATTTAAATAGATTTTGATCTTTTTTTTATTAAAAAACTATAAAACAATTTCATCATAAATATTTTGTTTTATTTAATTAAAAAATATATTTTTTTTATATTTTTTCCTTAATCATATTACTACATATCATAAAATATAACTATATTTATTCTATATTTCATTTTTTCAAAATTAAAAGTTTAAAAATATTTTGATTTTTTGAATTATATTTTCATGTTCTTTAAAATTTATCACATCCTTTAAATGATTAAATTAAATTACTTGTTTTTGAAATTTGAATTTATTTTTCATAAATGTATTTTTAATTTAAATAATATATGAAAGATAATAATAATGATTTTATATATGAAGGAAATAATTATTTTTCTAATGAAGAAAATGGAAATAATATTAATATAGATTATTTATAAATGTTAGAAGAAGGAATATATAATTATATTTAAGAATCTTTAAATATTATTGATGAAGAAATTTTTTATGAAATCAATAATAAAGAAAAATATAATGAAAAAGAGGAAAAAGAAGATGAAACTTTTGTTTCTTTAAATAATCAAATTTAAATTTTATAAAAATTATTAAATGAAAAAAGAGATGAGATAGATAAAATGAATAATGAAAAAAATAACTTATAGCTTTCAATTTTTCAATAACAAGAAGAAATGTATCATAAAAACAAGAATTTCAATTACAAATTAATAATTTAGAAGAAAAATTTAATACAGTAATTTAATAAAAGAAAAGTATGAAAATAAAAATGAGGAATTGAAAAATAATATAAATCAATTAAAAAATAATAAAAATCAACATTTATTAAATAACAATTTAGAATCATCAAATTTTCAAACTAAAATAGGAAATACAGAGTTTAATATAAATAAAATTATGATAGAAAATAGAAATTTAATGGAAAAAATTAAATTTTTAAAAGAAAAACAAGAAAATGAAATGAATATTTTATCAAAAGTTCATCAAATTGAGATTATTAATTATCAAAAAGAAATAGAAAGTTTAAATTTAAAATTAAAAATAGTTTAATTACCAACAAACCTAATTATAATCTAATAAATTAAGAAAATCCAAATTATCAATTAGAAAAAAAAATTTATGAATATAAAAATAATAAAAAGTATAAAATCAGATTATTTGTCTACAAAAACTAGATAAAAAATATAAAAAACAAACAGAGGAATTAAATTAGTAAATGAAGAAACTGAAAAAAGAATAATAAAATTAAAAAATGATTATGGAGATATAATCAGGGAATTAAAAAATGAAATAATAATACTTGAACAAAGTAAGAAAGAAAGAAATAAATAAGAAGAGGGAAAAATATATTTAATAAATGAAAATGAAAAATTAAAAAATCAAAATAATCAGATAAAAAGATATTATCAAAAAATAAATAAAGTAATATCAGAAGCAAATAATATTTTTCTGAAAAAAAATGAATTGTATTAACAAAGTATTTTAAAAGATAATAAATTAAATACAGAGAAAAAATTAAATTATTAAAATTAAAAAAAAATGAATTTACAAATAATAATTTAGCACAAAATAAGAGAATAATATTTTTAATTCAACATATTATTCCCAAAAAGATGACAATTAAGATAATTTTTTGTAATTCAAAAAATCAAACTAGACAATTATATAATAGTCAATATAAATATAATAATAAACATAATTCATCTTTTACTTTTGATTATAATGATGATAATAATCATTTTGATTTTAATAATAAAAATAAAATCATTATTGAGAAAACAAAATGAACATTGATTTTATTTAATTGTTATTATTATAGATATTTATTTACTTGTATTAATTTTAAATCTTTTAAAATTTATTTTTTAAAAAAATAGTTAATTAAAATTTATTTATTTTCATAAATTATATTTATTTACAACAACAACATTTTTTTTTTTGGTTTTTATTGTTATTTGTATTTAAAGTATTATTATGCTCTCTTTCTTTACCATATTTTAATAAATGATTTACTATTGTTTCAAAAATTTTTTTAATATCTTCTAGTTTTGTATAATTACAATCAATTAAACCAATTATATTATATGATTTAATTTCTTTATTTGTTTCTTTGATTTTTTCTTTAATTATATCCAAATTCTTTTCTTTATTAATATTATCATCATTATTAAAAATTCCAACAATTAAAGTTGGAGGAGGTATTTTCTTAAATTTACTAAATTCAATAATATTATTATACCAATAAGTAATAGAATCAAATGATTCATTATTAGAATAATTAAAAAAAATAATAAATCCATCTCCTTTTGGATAAATACTTTGAGTTACTGCTTTAAATTTTTCTTGTCCTGCAGTATCTATTAATTGTAATTCAATCGGTATATTATCTATCTCTATATGTTTTTCTGAATCATCAATCCCTATCATTGAACCATTTGTTTCATCTGTTTTTATTTTATCATTCTTATAACAATTTAAAATGTGTGTTTTTGGTACATCTGCATCACCTAATAATACTATTGAAAAATTTTTTTTTTCATTTTGATTTTTCATTTTATTTTATGTTTTAGTATCTTTTTTACAAATAAATCATATTTATAAATATTATTAAATATTTTGAATTATCAAAATTTATATATTTTAAATACCATTAAAAAATTAAAATTAAAAATATAATGGTAATTAAAAATTTTCTGTTATTACACTATTATATTTTGTAAAATAAAATTTCTATATAAAAAATAAAATTAAAAATAAAAATCAAGAAAATTCTTTATATATATCATTTAGAAAATAAAAAAGATATTCATTAGGGAATGTAGTTTAATAAAATAAACTTTTATTTAATAATTTTTAATAAATATATTTAAAATAACTTTTATATTAAATTTTTATTATATAAATATTCAATAAAATAAAAAAAAACTATATACTTAATAGTGAAATTATATAGAATCATAAAAAGAAATTCTGATTTACTATTATATTTAATTGATTTTTTTTTTAAATTATAATATATATCACATATATAATAAAATTTCAAATTAATAGGAAACTTTTCATAATTTTAAAAAAATATCATTTTCAATATTATCTCAATTTATCTTTAATCTAATTTTAATTCTTCATTCAATCAATTTCATAAAAAATAAAATAATAAAAAAATATATTCAAAAAAAATAAATTTATTTATATCTCTAAAAATAAATTAAACATTTAAAAAAAAAGAATGTCAGACTTAAAAGAATTAAGAGTAAGTCCATATGAAAATGCAAGAAAAATAATGTATCTAGCAAAAGAAATACTTAAATCATCAGAAAAAATAAATATAAGTGCAACAACAAATTCAGCAGGAATTGCAGCAAGAGCTGCTGAAACTTTAAGAAGACTTGGATATATTACTTATGATAATGTTCAAACTGAAACTATTATTGAAAATGATAGAAAAAGAATTAAATTTGTTATTACTGTAAAAAAAACTAATGATTTTGAAAAAATTTATAATGAAAATGAAGAAATGAAAAAAAAGAAAGATGAAGAAAGAAAAGCTAGAGAAGAAAAATAAAATTAAAAAAGGTTTTTATTTTTAAAAAAATATATTATTTAAATAGCAGATATTTAGGTAATATAAAATAAAATAAGATAAATAAAACAAAGATTTTTTTTAGCATAATCTATTAATATTAAAAGTATTTTTATTTATAAAATAAGATAAAATAAATAAAAATAAAATTTAAAAAATAATTAATTAAATAAAAAAATAAACTTTTTAAAAACCAAAAAAAACTTGTCTAATATTTAATATTAATTTTTAAATTAAAATTAAATATATTTGATATTTGAAAATTCATAAAAAAAGAATTCAGTAATTTATATGATTTTTAAAATAAAATAATTAATATAATAATATCTTTATAATATTAACTTTAAAAATAAAAAATTGAGAAATATTTTATTATATTATGAATAGCATCAATTAATATAATCAATAGATAATAAAATTCCAAATTAATTTCTATTAAAAATCAAAGAATAAAATAATTATATTAATCAATTTTTTCTATTTTTGAAACATTCCAATTATATGTTATAGATTTCATGAATGAAGTTTTAGAAGTTGAATTATTTACTTTAGACATATTTCTATTTAAATAAACTGAAAAATCCATAAAACTTTCTATTTTCTTTGTAATATCTAGTGCAGATGAAACTTCATAAAAATTATCTTTAGAAAACAAAAATCTTGTTGTCTTTTTTTTTTCTTCATTTTCCTTTTTCGACAAATTATTTTTTAACTCTTCAGGAACATTTAAAAATTGAATTGTCTTTGTCATATTTTTTAAGCAATTCGTTAATAATTTAATTCTTATGGAAATAACTCTACAATTCCTTTTATAATTATCAATAAAAAGTTTTGTTTTATAATTTATATCATTTTTATCATTATTATATTTTTTATTTATAACATTTTTTTGTTCAAATTTATAAAAAATATTTTCTTTTCTTACTTGTTCAATATTTTTTAATAAATCATGAATTTCCATAAAATAATTTCCTTTTAAATGATATAAATTAGTATTTTTATCAATAAAATCTGAAATTCTAAAGTTTTTATATTTCTCAAATCCACTTCCTACAATTTTTGAATTTCTTCCTGTAAAAATATCAATTTCTTTCAATTTACCTAATAAAATTGCTATATATTCAATTTTAATATTACCTTTATCTTCTGATGACTTTATTTGGTCATCAAAAAAGAAATTGTTTTCTTCTATTTTCTTTTTAAATTCTTCTTGAATTTGTTTTTCTATTAAAATTTTACCTTTTATTTTTTGCTTTCTTTTTAATATTTCTTCTTTTTGTTTCAATGAATTGTCTATTTTCTTAACTAGATTATTTAATTCTTGATTATTATCTGTCATTAAATTTAATAAATCATAATTAATTTTAAATGTTTTTTTTAAGTCATAAATAAAGTTTTTAGTTTTTTTTTGTTTTTCAATTTCATTTATTTGTTCTAGTTCATTAAATAAAGTTTTTTTATATGTACTAAATGTATAGTCAATAAAAGAACTTTCTTTCTTTTTTTCTTTTGATATATTATTCAAAATAATTTTTTTAATTTCAACATTTAACAAATTTATAAATAAAAAAAATTGATTAAAAAAATAAATGTTACTATTCCAAATAAAAATTAATATAAATTATGAAAATATATAATATTATTTTTTAATCTGAAATACTAGAAGCAGTCACACCAAAAATATCAAACCAAAAGAAAAAAGTATAATAAGTTTCTTCATCAGCAGCAAAAATATTTAACATTAAAAATAAATTAACTAATCCAGTAATAAGAATAATAGAATGAGTTTTAATAAAAATACCAATAAATGAAGTAATTAAATAATTTTGAAAGAAAAAATTAGGTTTTACTTCATTAATATGAGCTAATAAAACGCAAATTGAATTTGGTAACATAATAAATATAATTATTAAAATATCTAAAAATGTAAAACTATCACATAAATTATTTTTATTTATTAATTGATATAAAACATTTCCAACAGGTTCTAATTTTCCAATAGTAATAAATTGTATTCTTGCTAATACCATATCATATAAAAATAAAAAGATTTTCGAAATTAAAACTTTCCATATCATAATAAAATATGGATATATAATAATATATATTAATTTATATTTCTTTTTTCTTAATTTATTTAATTTCCTTTTTCTCATTTTTTTTGAGATTGTTTGTCTATCATCATCATCTTCTTCAATTTCCAATTGAATATAATTAAAAAAAGAAAACACCTTACTTCCTATTTTTCTAAATGGATGATGAATAAATTGAATTATCAAAAAGAATATGAGATAAAAAATACTTGAATTATTTATTATGATTGATAAAAATACAAAAATTGAATAAAGAACAAATTTAAGTATTTTTGATAATGCTTTATAATTTCTTTTATTATGTTTAATATCTTCATTAAAATTAGAAAAAAATTTCCTTATCCCATGATAGAATTTTAATTCTATATAAGGAGTATAATTACCATATAAAATTGGATTATTTACTCTTGTTTTACTTATATAAGGAGCTAAATCTTCAAAATAATAATTAACATCTTCTTCAGTAACATAAAGATTTAATTTTAAGGAAATTAAAAAATATACTATAACATAATTAAAGACAAAACAAAGGAATAATAATCTATAAATTTTATAAAAATTATCATAATATGTTTGTGGATTATTTTTATAAAGTCTATAAATGAAATTAATAATTAACCAAATATCAAATAAAATTTTTAATATAAAAACTCTTTCATATATTTTTGTATATGTTTTACTTAATTTATCTTTTTCCATATAATAAACAGAAATTATAAATACTAAAGATAATATCATTGAAATACAAACAAAGAAAAAATTATAATAAAAAATATTTTGGAAATTTGTATCATAATATTCTTCAATATAGTACATACCAAAGTATTTTATTGTATAAATAATACATAAAGAAAAATAAAGAAAAATCCCTATTGTTTCATAAATAATCCAAAATAAAATAACTATAATTAAAACATAAGAAAAAACAACAAAATTTTTAGATAAGATTCCAATAATTATTAATTGAATGATTAATAAAATAAAAAGTATTAATTTAGCTTTTGGAATATGCTCAGAATATAATTGTGAATTATAAATTTTAAATAAAAATTTAATTAATTTTCTTGAAGATAATAAAACAAAAATTTCATAATAAATTATATCATAATGAGGAAATAATTCATCATAAATATGAAAAGTTAATTTTTCATGAAAAAATAAATATAGTAAATAAATTGTATTTATTACATATCCAGCAATTAAAAAAATAAAATGTGATTTAAAAACATTAATTTTTAATAAAGTTCTATTTTTGACTTCTGCTCCTAAAAATTCAGTATTAATATATAATTTTTTAACATAAATACAATGAAAGAAATTTTGAAAGAAATTAAAAATTAAAATATCTTTATATGATAATTTCTGAGAAAATAAAACTAATCCTTTTATAAAAAATAAACTATTGATTTCAAATAAAGAACAAGCCTTTAAAAAATTTTCAAATTCAATTACTAAAATTATAATTGGAACAACAAATATTATTGACATTGTAAATTTCAAAATTAACATATCGCTTAAATTACCCAAATATAATTCTAAATATGTTATTATTACTAATATAAAAAATATATATCTTATTGAAGCATTTTTCTTATTAAATAGAGAAAAATAAAATTTTTTTATATTGTATATTAACTTATTTTTATTATGTTTTATTTCTTTTATTGTTTCTTCTTTTTTTGAATCATTGTCTTTTAATTTTTCATTTTCATCTTCTTTATCCTTTTGAAAAATTGGTAATTCACCTTCTGTCATTTCAACAAAAAAGATTATTTTTTTTAAAATTCAAATATATAAAAAATAAAAAACAAATAAAATATAATAAATTTCTTTATTTATTTTAATTCAAAGAAATAATATTTTTCAATCAATATTTATACATTCTTTTTTTTATTTCATTTATTTTTTTAAAGTCTAAAATCTCAATAATAAATTGTCTAAAACATTAATTTATTTCATTCAATATTATAATTACATTCTTGCTAATCAAAAGGAGGTAAATTAGATTATTTAAAAAAATGAAATATTCAATCATTTCATCAATTAATCTTTCTTTAGTTTTTTGATCAACTTTATTATCATCAATAATAATATTTAAAATAGGTATGTCTTTAGATTTATATTCAAAAAAATTATTATGCCTATTTAAATTGTTATAGGTGATTCTTTTATTAAAAAGCTTGAAAATAATAAATCTATCTCCTTTTTCATAAATTCTTTTACTTATTCCTTTAAATTTTTCTTGTCAAGCATTATTAATTAAGTTTATAATTCTTTTTTGTTTAAAATATATTTTTAAATTGTTTTTCTTCTTTATTAAATATAATTATTTACTCATCATGATTTATTATTTATTTATTTTAAAAACTCTTTATATTGTTTGATTTCTCATCCACCTCATTTCCTAAAAAACAATATTTAAATTGAAGTTTTTATTCTTTTATATCTAAAATATTAGTTAACTATCTTGTTATCAAAAAAAATTAAAAAAAAAATAAAAAAAAAAAAATCATATATCCAAAAAAATGGAAAAGAAATTCATAGAAAGAGAATGGAATGAAGATATAAAAGGAGAATTAGACGAAGAAGGTTTTTTTACAACTCCAAATGGTTCTTTTTGGGATCCAGACTACGTTTATTTTAATAGAGAAGGATATGATAAACATGGAGGATACTATGATGATGATTTAAATTATATTCCTGGAGAAGGATGGGATGAAATTAATAAATGTTACTTTGATGAAGATTATGAAAATGATTATGATGAATTGTATGAAAAAAAAGATAATAAAGAATATGATGATATTATTGATCAATATGAATATGAAAATTATGATGATGATATTTTAGAAGGTGAAAATGATAATTATGCTAATGATCCTGAAATTGAAACTATTCAAGTTCATGTTGGAAAAAAAAATAAAGGAAATTTTAATAAAGATGATTTTAATAATTTTAATTATGAGAATAATACTAATAATAATAATAATAAAGGCAATTTTTCTCATGGGTTAAAAAATAATAATGAATACATTAAAAAAAATGATGATGAGATTAAAAATGATGATAAAAATGAAGAAAATGTTGAAAAATTGGTTAATGAAAAATTAAACAGTTTGGATATTAATAAAGATAATAATGAAAATAAAAATGAAGAAAAGAAAGAAAATATAAATGAAAATAAGCAAGAAAATAATATTCATTTAAATTTATATTCAAAGCCCTATGTTTCAAAACAAAATTGGAATAATAATAACAACAATAAATATAATAAAAACAACAAATATAATAACAATAATAAATTTAATAATCCAAATATAAATAATCCATATATGAATTATAATAATAATTTTAATAATAATAATCATCAACAACAATTTCAAAATCCAATGATGGGAATACCTTATCAAATGGGAATTCCAATGCAATATTCAATGAATCCTCAAATAATGAATCCACAATTTTTTAATCCACAAATGATGAATCCACAAATTATGAATCAACAAATGATGATGGTTAATCCAATGTATTATTATATGATACAACAACAAATGATGATGAATATGAATTCTAATAATTTAGATAAGAATAAATTAAATGAAAATAATAACAATTTCAATAATAATAATATGAAAAATGTTGTTGAGAATAAAACTGAAAAAGAAGATAATAATTTAATTAATAATAATGATAATAAAAAAGAATTTAGTAATAATAATAATTAAAAATAAAATTAAATCACAATTTGAATATCTTTTCTCTATCATATTGTATATTAAATAAATATAAATAAAATAATAACCTTTTAAAAAAATTTTTAAAAAAATTAAATATTCCTATTAAAAACAATTAAAAAAAAATACCCAAAAAAAAAATTATAAAAAAACATTTAAAAAATGTCATATCGTGAATTACAAAATTTCTGTGAGATGATGCGTAGTTTAGGATATCCTAGAACAATATCAATGGAAAATTTTCGTGTATCAAACTTTAAATTAGTAGCAGAAATAATTTTTTGGTTAGCAACACGTTTAGATAAAAAAGCAGATATTCCAGATAATATAGAAGATGAAAAAGCAAGAGTAGAATTTATAAGATCAGCTTGTACTTTTTTTTATAATAATTTAAAATTAAAATTAAATTTAAAAAAATTATATGCTGCGGATGGACATGCAGTCCAAGAATTATTAAAAGTAGTTCAAATATTATATAATGCTAAAAAATCAGTTACTTTTCAAAATGATTATGAAATTGGACAAGAATTAGATATTACAAGTAAAAAAAATGATTTGAATACTATTAAAGAATTATCTCAAGAAATTGTTGATCTTGGTTTAAATGTAAGAAAAAATATATTTTTTAATTTTTTATTTTTAAAAAATGTAGTTATTGGATTTATTAGATAAAGAAAAAGGATTAAAACAAGCAAGAGATCAAGCAATAGAATATTTAGATAGTATATCATCAAATTATGATAATTCAAAAGATACTGAAATTGAAAAGAAAATAATGCAAATTTTATCAGGTCAAGAAAAAGCATTAGAACAATTAGATTCTCATGTAAATGAATTAAAACAAATAGAAAATGAAATTGGTCAAGAATTACAAATTAAAAGAGAAGAATTACAAAGAGCAGAAAAGAGATTAGAATCAATTCAACATGCTGCACCATCTCATCAAAGTGAATTATATCAATATGAAAGTGAATTAGCAAATATTTATAGAATTTATGTTGAAAAAATTAGAAATCATGATTATTTACAAAGTAAATTAGAAAAATATCAAAAATTGGAAGAATTTACTAAAAAAAATTTGAAAGTTTTAATTGAAGAAAATAAAAATAATGAACAAAAGAATTTTCATGATCAAAAAGAAATTATCGATATTCAAGAACCTGATGATGATAATAATAAAGGTGATGAAGGAGAAGATTTGGATGGAGAATTTGATGAAGATGATGAACATTTTTAAATAAGAATTTATGGGTTTTTTTTAAACTTTTTATCTTTTTTTGGTATTTTTTGGTTTTAAATTTTATAAAAAATATTTTTAGATATTTTTTTATTATTATTTTCATATCAAAGAAAATTAGTTTATTTTTATATTTGGTTTTAAAATTTTTTTAATTAAAAAAATCATATTTAAATCTTAATAATTATTTTAAATAAATCAAATTTCCAAATTATAAAAAAAAATATTGTATTGTTTTCTAATTTTAATTTAAAGAATTTAAAACTGATTTAATAAGAGACATTTTCTTTTTATCATTTTTCTCTTCAAAATATAGATATGCATTATTTAATTGAGTTATAGCATTTTTATTATCACCTAAAAAAATATAGCAAAGACCAAGATTAAATATAGATAATCCATTTTCTTTGTAAAGAGGAATAATTGATATAAAAACTTGAGAAGCGTCTTTATATTGACGTAATTTAAAATAACAATCTCCTTTAATTTTTAAAATATCATAATAACTTTTACTATTAGTGCTCAATTCAAATTGAATTTTAACTAAATCATGATAATTATTATATTCTTTAATCGTTTCTTCATAATCACCATCAAGATAAAATGAATAAATATAAGAAAAATAAATTCTATTAAAAATATCTTTAAAATATATTATTCTGAAAATATCTGTTAAATAAATATTAGATGAAATTGCTTTCAATGTATAATCAATTATTTGTTTTGCATAATTTCTCATTTCTTTTAATAAATTTTTTGATTTTGATTGTACAATTTGTTGTGTCAAAAATGAAATATGATTATATAAATAAACATAACAATTTAAAATTATATCTCCTCTTAATGATTTTTCATTTGATATAATTTCAAAATAAAAATCTTCATGATTTTTATATAAATTTTTTGCAATAAAATCATTTCCATTTGATAAAATATATAAGTTTAAAATTATATTATCCATATTATTAATATTATTTCCTACCATAGTTTTAAATTTTTCTAAATGTTGAATTTGTTCATTTGATAAATTATTATTTAATAATCCACAAATTTTCTTAAATAAAATATTAATAAATTCAAATTGAGGTAAATCTTTTACTGAATTACTTTGAGAAAATTCTCTAAGAAAAGAAATATTTTTATCAATTTTATGACTAAATCTTTTAACTTGTTCAAAATTTTCATTTAATGAATTATAATAACTTAATAAAGAACTAATATAAATAAATTCATTAATAATATTTGAATGACTTTTTCCATGTAACATTTCTTTATGTAAAATTGAGTTTAAATTTTCTAGAGTTTCAATACAATTTTTAGTTTCAAATCCAGTTTTTAAATATTGAATCATTTTAATTCCTAAATCAATAGCAACATCTTCTTTTTCTTCTTTACATAATTCAAATAAACTTTCTATATTTGAAACAATTTCTTTTTCTTTTCCTATAATATTCGATTCTTCATAACTTTTAATTCTTAATAAAATATTTCTTATTTGAATATATTTTATTATATCACTTTGTAATAATTTATTTTTTTTTATTTGTTCATCAATATCAATAATAATATTTGTAGAAATTACTAAAGCTTCCTCATATTGTTTTAAAAAATATTTTAAAACACCAAAATAATAATTCATTAGTAAATATTCTTCAATTGTTTTTTGAATTGAAGATAATGAATTTAATGCATTATAAAATTGTTTTAATTCTTGATCATTTCGAATTCTTTTTTTAATTTCAAATTCAATTAAATTATAAAGAAAATATAAAATTAATTTTTGAGGCCCTCCTGATACTTTTTGGTAAGGATCAACTTTAAAGAAATTATAATAATAATTTAAAGCCTTTTGATTGTAATCTGAATCAAAATAACAAATTGTAAGAAGTAAATTATTTTTATGTTGATTAGTTAATATTGGAAGTTCATTCTCAGCAAATAATGTAAAAAATCTATCAAAATCTTCTTTTCCTAATTTTTTCCCTTTGTAAAATTCTTTTGCTTTATAATTAATGATTAAAGCAATTTCACCAAATTGTCTTATTGCACTATTTATAAAAATCATTTATTTTTTATATTTAATTTAGATTATTTATGTTTATTACTTAAACAATTATATTTTAATTCGAAAAATTTTTTAAAATATTAAAAGATATTGAAGATTTTAATAGAGATATTGGGGAAAATAAAGAATTAAGAAGTCAAATAAATTTATATAGAGATGAAGCAGGAATAGAAGAATTAAATAAAAATTTAGAAAAATTAGATATAAATGATAGAAATAATCTAAATAATAGTGATTTAGATATAAAATTAGAAGAATTAAAATTTGAAATATAAATGATGATGATAAAAATGAAGAAGATGAAGGAGAAGGTTTTGAAGAAATAAATAATGAAGAAGAAAAAAAGCAAAATAATAAAAATAATAAAAAACAAATTGGAAAACGTTCAAGAAAAGGAGAACAAATAAATTCAGATGGTGAAGAAAAATAAAACAAATAAATTATTATAATAAATAAAAATTATAAATAAAAATATTAATAATTTCAAAACTTAAATAATTAATTTGTCTTATTTAATTAATTGTCTGAATATTTTAGAGCATGTCTTAAAAAAGAGTATTATAGAGTTTTTCCTACAACAATTAAATTCAGAAGTAGTTTAAAAAACACAATATATGAAGCATTAAAAAGAATAGGTTGGAAAGAAACAGAAGGAGATGATTTTGATTTCATTGGTCTGAAAAAAATTATTTTTCAAGCGATAATGATACATCTTTTCATTCTTTAGCTCCTCATCAAAGAGTAAATCATTTTCCTAATAATTATGAATTAACACGTAAAGATATGATGTATAAGAATTTAAAATTTATAAAAAACAATTAGAAAAAGAATAGAAGAAGCAAAATTATATGATTTTTTTCCATTAACATTTTTTATGCCATCTGAATTTACAATGTTTGTAGAAGAATATAAACATTGTCCTGGAACAATATGGATAATGAAACCAGCAGGAAAAGTTCAAGGAAAAGGAATATATTTTTAGTTAAGAATTTAAAAGAAATGTATCAATGGAAAAATTCTTTAAAAGGGGGAGAAGAAAATGCAGTTGATGAAACATATGTTTATCAAAAATATATTTATAATCCTTTATTACTTGATGGAAAAAAATTTGATATGAGAGTTTATGCTTTAGTTACTTGTTATAATCCTTTAACTTTGGAATTCAAAATATTATATTAAGATGTTTTAAAGCAGTTCAAAATGTTATTGCAAAAGATAAACATTGTTTTGAATGTATGGTTATGATATATTAATAGATGATACTTTAAGACCTTGGTTAGTTGAAATAAATGCAAATGTTTATATCTAGTAATAAAAAAAAGTCTCAACAATAAATACAGGAAATATATTTTTTATTTAAAAAAACAATCAAATAATATTTTATTAAAATAAAGTCTTGATAATTCTAAAAATTTTTTAAAAAAATTTTTAGAATTATCAAGACTTTATTTTAATAAAATATTATTTGATTGTTTTTTTAAATAAAAAATATATTTCCTGTATTTATTGTTGAGACTTTTTTTTATTACTAGATATAAACATTTGCATTTATTTCAACTAACCAAGGTCTTAAAGTATCATCTATTAATATATCATAACCATACATTTCAAAACAATGTTTATCTTTTGCAATAACATTTTGAACTGCTTTAAAACATCTTAATATAATATTTTGAATTCCAAAGTTAAAGGATTATAACAAGTAACTAAAGCATGAACTCTCATATCAAATTTTTTTCCATCAAGTAATAAAGGATTATAAATATATTTTTGATAAACATATG
>JAJMZS010003327.1:0-23263 GCA_023807205.1 Isotricha prostoma | reverse complement strand
TGAAAAACCAATTAGCTTATATACTGTTGATATTAATAAAAATATTCATCCTGGTAAAATTGTTCTAAGAAAGATAGAATGACTTTAAGAGAAAGAAGAAGTTATTATGGTTTAAAAAAAAAAAAATTATGGCATAAATATTATAAATTACATTATAAGTATTCAATTGGGGAATTGTATATTAAACAAAGTAAAGGATTGAGACAATTGTTAAGACATAATAAAAGTGATATGTTTTATCAATATTTTGAAGATGGTTTTAATGATTATATTGATGGAGAATGGAAAGAGGCTTATCAATTTTTATTAAAAGCAAGATATTTAGATAAAAGTGATGGGCCTACTAAAACTATTTTAGATTATATAAAAAGTTTAAATTTAACTCCTCCTAGTAATTGGGATGGTTATAGAGTTTTGACTTCCAAAACTTAGTTTCATTTTTATTTTTTTTTTTTGGAGTTTGAATTTTTTAGACTATATATTTGTTGAATTGAATGATTATGATGTGAATTATTTTGCTATTATTTTTATTTATATTATTTATTATTTTATTTGTTATTGAATTCAAATGAGAAAAAATATTTACTTTGAAAATTACGAATTTAAGGAAATGATTTTTATTTAATACTTCAATAATATATTTAGGTAATTATAAAAATTATATTTTTAATATATAATAAAAATATATAATAATTTAAAATTATAATTTTCTTTTTATAATAAGTTTTCGGTTTGATTAATATAATAATTCTTAAATATATTATTTTGAAAAAATATAATATTTGAATTAAAATCAGATATCTTGATTAAGAATTTAATAAATCTCTTGTTTTTTATAAAATAATTGTGATGATTTCTATATTTAAAATATTTTCTTTCATTTATTTGAATTTAATTATTAAAAGTTATTATTTTTAACAATTTTAAATTATGCTTTCTCGATTAACAGGTTTAATATTAGCAAAATCAAGAAATACTAAATTTGAATCTTTATTAAGTAAAAAATATACACATTTAAATAATAGACACAAATTTAAATAAATTAAAAGAATATCAATATTATTCATTTACAAGAATACCTTGGTTTTTATGGACTTTTAGTACAATTTTTTTATGTATTGCAATTTATTTTACTTATATTATTTATATTGAAAAAATAAAAAGTTATATAACAATTGGTTTTAATATAATATTATATTACATTTATTTTTTAATGATATATACAGGAAATATTGAAAAATTAACAATAGATAAAAAAGTAAAAATATTATTGTTAATTATTTTTTAGAAAGGAATAATAAAACTTTCTAAATATAACTTATTTTTATCAAAAAAAGAAAGAGTTCAAAAAATAGAAAATGTAAAAGATATAGAAATTATTAAAAAAGGAATAGAACAACCTGGAATTGATACAACTAAATATTATATAAGAATATTATTTAATGATAATATTTATTTTGATTTTGGAGAAAGTGTTTATTTAATGACCATTCATGAAAAATATAAACAATGTGTTGCTGTAATTAAAGAAATTGTTGTTCCTGATATGGTTTCAAATGATTATAATAATGAAGAAGAATTTAATGAAAATTAATATTTTTTGATAATTAAAAAATAATTAAAAAAAAATAAATAAAAGAAAGATAAATAAATATCATAAAATTAAATTCAAAAAAAAAATGAATAAAAATAAAAAAAAAACAAAAAAACAATAAATATTTTTCCTTAAAATTCAATAATAACATAAAAAATTAAAAATTTATAATTATATTTATATATGTCAACAACATTAACTTCTGTATCTCAAAAACCTTTAGAATTATTTACAGAATCTTTCATAGATTTAATAGCAAATAAAACAGATAATTACAGTAAATAAAATAAAAAATAATTTTTATATTTATAGTTGTTCGTGAATATTTCGTAAAATTACTTCAAAATTCATCTTTATTAATAAATTCTCAAATAAATAATCAAAAAGCAAAAAATGCATTAAAAAATGTACAATTTGCAGCAAGAGATGCAAGATTTGTTTTTGCAATTTTTAAAGTTTTTAAAGATTCAGTTTTAATAAATAAAACAATAATGAAAAATCCATTTGATTTTAGTTTAAATAGTGTTTTAAATAATGGAATAATTGTAAATAGACTTTTATTAAATTTATTTGAAAACTTAAATTTATATAGTAGATTAAAATGTTTTAAAAAAGATAATTCTGCATTATATGGAAAATTATTTAATTCTTTTTGGGCTTTAATGATTACTTTTAATTTAGGAAAAAAATTTTGTGATTATCAAAATTTAACTCCTTCAAAAGATGAAGAAAAAGATAATTTAAAAAAAAAAGTTATTAAAGTTCAAATGTTAAGTTCTGCTTTTGATTATTTAATTTGTTTACATGGAAGTGGATTTACTAAATTCTTTTTTGGAAAAGGAATTCCTGATTTTTGGAGAGGTTTTGGAGGAAGTGCTGCTTCTATTTTGGCTTTATATGCTACTAAATTAAATGAAAAAATTTGAAGGAGGTTTTTTTATTTTTTTTTTTTGTTATTTCTTTAATTTTTATTTTTTAATATTTAAAGAATTTTTGGATTTAGAAACAATTTTTTTTATATAAGTTAATTTTATTTTATAAGGTTATAAAAATTTAAAAAAAGATCTTTGTTTTTTTATTTTAAGTTAAATTTTTCTTAAATGTTGATTTATCTTATGTAAAAAAAAATTATTTTAATTTAAAATTTATGAATTTATAATGAAGTTAAATTTGTATTTGTTAATAATGAATTGATTATATTATCAATTAATATATTATTATTTTTAAATGATTTAATTAATTGACTTAATTCATAATAATAATATTTTAAATTTTTAGATTTAAAATTATTAATTTCTTTATCAAAAAGCCAAATATCATATTTAATTATTTTTTCTAATCCAATAATATTATTATTATCTTGTTCTTTATTTTTATTTTTTAAATAATATTGTTCTAAACCTATAATATTATTATAAGCTTCAATAATACTTTCATTATCTAATAAATTTTCATTTATATTCTCTAATAATTCATTCAAAGGATTATTTATTTTTTTAAGCTCATTTATTTTTTGATTTAAATCAATATTTTGTGAATTAGAAAAAATTAATTTATTCTTTTTATTATCAGCATATTCTTTTATAACTCCATTTTCAAAATTAGTAAAAGCATTAATTGTTTTATTATAATTTTCAATTGATTTTTGATATTGATTTTTAAATGAATTAATTAATTGCATTAAATCATTAATTTTTTTATTTTTAATTTTTAAATTTTCTATAAAGTTAAAATGTTTATTTTTACAATTTTCACTATTAAAATCTTGAGGAATTTCCCCAAAACATTTTTCATATTTATTACTAATTTCAAGATAATTTTCTTTAGAAATATTATCAAGTGATTTAATAATTTCATTATTTGAATTTTGTAAAAAAATTTCAATTTCATTAATAAAATTATAAAAAGGTAATTTTGAAATTTTATAACAAAATCTATTTAATTGTTCAATTCTCATATCAATAATTTTTTTTTGTTTTTCTCCTATTATTTGTTTATGAGGAAGATTTGGAATAATTATTCCAGGAAATTTTTCTTGGATTTTTATTCTTAAATAATCAAATTCTCTATATCTTCTTTCTATTTGATTTTTTATTTTTTTTCCTTTCATTGTATATGAAATATAACTTCCTAATGGATCTTCTATTAATTTAGGATTTTCTACATAAAAATCTAATTCATTTAATGGGCATAATAAATTAAAATTTTTTTTTTCCATTTTTCAAATTAATAAATAGTAAAAATAATTATATTTTTGATTGTTTTTTAAGTAAAATGCTTTTACTTTTAAAATAATAGATAAATATTACTTTTGGAATATTATTTGAAAAAAATAATTTATTCAATAGATGTGTTTCAAATAAAAAAAGATATTCAAAAAATTATATTATAATTTTACAATTTAAAATTATATTTTTGAATAAAAAAAATAAAAATATATTAAAAATTATAAAATGGATGAAAATGAGAAAAAAAATAATTTAGAGAAAAAATCAAACAATAATAGCAATAAAATAGAAGTACATTATTTTTGTAAAAAATCAAATCCACCTATTTATGACTCATCAGATGATGAATTATTTGGTATTACAAAATCAAGTAAAAAAGTAACTTCAAAAAAAAAACAAAATTTTAAAAATGAGGATATAAGACAATTTATAAAAATTATTAGAAAAAATAATAAAAAATAAATAATTAAATAAAATTACAAATATTAAAAAGTTAATATTATATCATTAAAAAAAATATAAAGTAATTTTATTAATAATATATTTAAAATGTTTTATATCAAATAAATTATTTAAAAAACTAAATCTCCAAATATTAAAATATTATTTATTAATCATATTTCAAAAATAAAATAATACCTCCTACATTAACTAAATAAAAACAAGATTTTTTTTTTAAAAAAAAATCTAAAAAAAAAGATAAAAAAAAACTAAAAATATTATATTTTTCCTTTATTATTATTTTTTGCTCTAGTCGACTTAGTAAGTCTATAATAATGAGGAATTTCTTCATTTTTCTCAACATTATTATTATTCCTATCAGGAATAGCTCTAAATTTTCTTTTTTTTTTATCTTTTACAAATACTTTGTAATTATCACTATTATCATTAAACCAAATATCAAACAATTTATCATTAATATCAATTCTTCTTTTTGGATTTTTTTCAAACATACCTTTAAGTAAATTAATTAAACTTTTCTTAATTTTAATACCATAAGGAAATTCAAGATCTTCATTCCCAATTTTTTCATAAATTTCTTTATCATTTTCCCCATCAAAAGGATATTGTTTAAAATTCATTAAATATAAAATAACACCTAAAGCCCAAATATCAATTTTAGGACTGGAGTCAAAATTTTCTCTAAATAAAATTTCAGGAGATAAAAATTTAAAAGTACCAGCTTTAATAACTTCTTTAATATAACAATTTGAAATTCCACTAATACCAAAATCAATAATAACAACTTGAGTTTTTTCTTTATCTAAAAATAAAATATTATTTGGTTTTAAATCTCTATGAATAACTTCATTTTCATGAATAAATTGTACTCCTTCATATATTTGTTTGAATATATCTTTAATTCTATTTTCACTTAATTCTTCATTTGATCTTATTAATTGAGTTAATTCTCCTCCTTCTGCATATTCCATTACATTATATAAATAATTTTTATATGCGAAACTTCCATAAATTTTTATTATATTTTTATGTTGTAATGATGATAAATATAATGCTTCTCTTGATATACTATATAATTCTTCTGTTGAAAAACCATTTAAATCTATTTTTTTAATTGATACTTTTTTATTTGTTATTTTGTTTTTTGCTAATAAAACTTCACCATATCCTCCTGATTTTATAAATTCTAATATTTCATATTGATTTATGTAATTTAATTCTGTAAATTTACTTCCATCTAAACTTATGTATAACATATCTTTTGGTTTTAAATTATCTACATCTGTGTCATCTATTTCTATTTGGAGATTATTGTATATTTTCATTTTTTCATATGTTGATTTTGGTAAATTTTTTTCATATATTATTGCTTCTTTTAATTTTTTATATGTGTTTATTTCTTTTGTTATTAATATTTCTATTATGCTTTTTTCTGTTTTTCCATTTTGCCAAAATAATATTTTTTTATACTCTTCTGGAGTATTTTTTGTGTCTGGGATAAATTCCATTTAATACTTTAAAATAGTCTTAATTATTTTATTTTTTAACTAAAAATAATATATATATATATAAATTAACTAAAAAAAATAGTTTTATGAAAAATTTATTATAATTTTATAATGAATAATTATTTAAATTTAGTTAAATTTTAATAATATAAATTTTGATTATATAATATGTATTTTGATTTATATAATTTAATGTTTTAATCTTCTTTAAATTTTTTTCCGCTTCCTCCATATTTCTTAATTTCTTCAATAACTTGATTTTTTAATTTTCTTTTTTCAAATTCATCTTTTTCATTTTTTTTTTTAATATAATTTACAAAAAATATAATAACCAAAGCAACAATTATAATAGGTATTTTAAAATTAAAACTAATTTCTTCATTACCTTTAATTTTAGAATTAACATTAGGTATATAATATAATAATAATTTATTTTTATTATCTTGCATAATCATATATTGTTCGTTTCCTGTTTTAATAAATTTAGGTTCTTTAATTAAAAATTCTTTTTTATCTTCTCCAATTTCTATTTTTCTTTTTCTAATTTTATTATTTAAAAAACTAATTTTATGAAAATCTAAATCATTTAAATCAATAATTTCCATTTCTTTTTCTTTATTTGAAAGATATAATACTCTTCTACTAATTTCAATAAAAATTCCACGTTTAACATTAATTGAAATATCAGTAAAATATTCATAAAAACAATCTTGTTTCATATTAATATAAAGAGATGGGAAAGCAAAATATAATTTTGAATTAGTTGTTGCTACAATTAAAATTCTTAATAAACCATCATAAAACATATTTATAATTTCTTCTTTTTCATTTTTAAATATACATTTTGAAAGTAAATTTGATGTATTATGAATATGATAAATTGATAAAGAATCTTTTTCTTTATTTAAAAAAAATGCAAAAGTATAATATAAAAATGGAATAGTAGTATTTTCAATTTTAATATTTTGTTTTTTTTCAATTAACATATCCCAAGTTTTTAATTTATAAATATTTCCCAAATTTGAATATATAATAATATATTTTAACCCTTTCATCATTATAGTTTGAGTAGAAATAATTTCTTCATTAGAATTATTAAATTGAAAGAATTTTTTCTTTAATGTTAAATTAAAGCGTAATTTTTCAATTGAATTAAGATAACTATAACTTAAATTATAAACATTATGAGGAACTTTACTAAATTCATCAATATATGATTTAACTAAAATATTTTCTGTTTTGTTATAATTGTCTCCAATATCTTTTCTAATTTTTAATCGATATTTAAATAAATTTGTTTTATTTTTACTTATAATAAATATTTCAACTTCATCTTGAATTTTCATTGTTATAAAATTATATATTTCATAAGGTAATATAAAAGATTTCATTAAATTACTATCCATATCAAAAAAAGAAATATTATTATTTTGAATTGTTATTAATAGAATGTTTACAAAAATTCCATTATCATTTTTTGCCATTGATTTAGAATAAAAAAAATCAAAATTATTAACTTCTTTATTAAATTCATATGAACTTCTTAAAATTATTCTGCTTTCTATATTAAAATTTGGGTTTGTTTTTTCTTTTATGAATTCTGAATATATTTCATTTATGTTTTCTATATTTGGATTTGATATATTCTCAATTTTCCAATTACCTATTTCAATTTTTTTAATATTTTCCTTTAATTTTGAAATTGTTTTCTTTCTTGAAATATCTACATCATTAGTTTTAACTAAAATATACAAAAAAGAATAAAATAATAATTTTAAATAAAAGTACATATTTAACATAAAAATAAAATAGAAATTTTTCAATTTAATTTATTTTTTTTTTGAAAAACAAAAATATTAATAAAATAATCAATAATTATCAAACTTAATTAAATTTTAATGAATATTAATTAATAAAATAATAAAGCCAATTTATGAGTTTTTAATATTATTTTATTAAGTATATTTTTATTGTAAAAAAAAAGTATTTTTATTTTTTTTATTTATTTATTTTTATAAAACTTTATTTATATAAATTGAAATATAAATAAATTCTCGGCTCAATTTATAATCTTTTCATAAATCAAAAAAATATTGTTTCCATTATATGAAAACAATTATATTTTAAATTGTTCTTTAATTGTTTTAAAATTAGAAAAATTGTTTTTATTATTATTATTATTCTCAATAATAATATTTTCACTTTTATTAGAAATATGATGTATAATTTTATTTTTATTAACTTTATTATTTGTTAAATTTTTCATTATATCTTCATCTTTTTTTAATTTTAATTCAGGAATATTGTGACTAATACTTCTTTTATGTTTCATTTCAATTTTATCAAAGAAATATAAAGCATCTAAATCACCTAAATTATTCTTATTTAAATTATAAATTTTTTCATTAACACTTCCTTTAGTAAAAACTTTAACATTTAAATTTTCATATTCATTTGAAGTTATATTATGATTTGTATTTGAATCAGTTTCAAGTGACATTGTTGATAATTTCTTTTTTAAAAATTGAAGTTCTCTGTTTTTTTCATTCATAATATTCATTGATTCTACGAGTAATTTATCCATTTTTTCATTTTTATCATTTAAATTAAAATTTAATTGTTTTAATTCTCGATTTTCAATTGAAAATGCATTTACAACTTCATGATAACCAAAAAGTAATTTTTGAAGTAAATTTATCATATTTGTATTATTTACTTTTTGATTATTATTTTGTAATAGTCTTAATAAATCTTCAAATCCATGTTTAATTGTATTATATTTTTGACTTTTAGAATTTGTCTTATTTTCATTTAAGTTTTTTTCTAATTTTAATGTTATTTCATTTATTTGTTTTGAGAATTGTTCTCTTGCTAAAATATTAAATGTATTTTTATTATTGCTTAAATTAATAGAATTTGATAAACTATTTGTATTTGTATTTACTTTTGTATATTTTGAAGAATAATTATTTTCATTTTGATAATTTGAATTAGGAGTTATGATATTTTCTTTATATAATTTTAATGGTTGTTCCTTAATAGTATTTTGATTAATATTAAACATACTTCCACTATTTAATAAAGTATTTTTAAATTTTTCTTTAATATCTAAATCATGACTGTTATTATAATTGATATTATTTATATCATTTATTGTACTTATTCCTAAGGATTCATTTGTATTATAATCTGTATTTACAGTTAATACTTTTTTTTTATTGAAATAATTTTTACTACTTTGAGAATTATTTAATATTCTTTCTTTTTCTTTATTAATTAAAACTGATTTATTATTCATATCATTATTTTTAATAAAAGAAGAATTATTATTTTTAACATAATTTATATTTCCCATTGTTCGATTAACATTATAATTTGAAGATGCTTGTTTTTTATATTGAATTTGCTTATTAATACTATATGATTGATTTATTTTATTTCCATTTGATAAATATCTTATTCTTTCATTGTTGTTTTTAATTGGAGAAGATATTTTATTATTTTTCAAAAACCTTTCTCTATTGTTTCCTGTTGTTCTACTTCTAGTTACAATTTGAGATTTTGAATTTGAATTTGATAAATTTTTCTTTTTATAATGATCAGAAGATGATTTATTTGAATAGCATGAATTGAGCATCTTTAATTTAGTTATATTTATTTTTTTAATATAAATTTTAAAAAAATCAAAATTAAAAAAATTATATTTTAATATTTATTCATATGATATTTATTTATTTTTAAAAGAATTTTAAAATCTAAAAAAATAAAAAATAATAATTTTTTAATATTTAGAATAATTACCGACTGTTGTAGAATAAATTGTAGAAACATTAGTTTTAGGTTCGTTTTTTTTAAATCCATTCATTTTAATTAAATTATTCATATTTTCATTATTTGAAATCAAATTAACCTTATTACTAATATCATCAATATTCTTTTGTAAAAATTCATTTTTAATTTTTTCTTCAGTTAATTTAATTTTCAAATCTTCTTTATATAAATAGTCTTCATAAGCTTTTTTAGTTATTGCTATCTCATTATTAAATTTATTATCTTCTTCATTTTCATACATATTAAATTTATTTAATAAATCAGAATATCTTTTATATAATTTATTATATCTTTCAATATCTTGTATTTCTCTTTGCATTAATTTTTTTTTTTCATTTTCTTTTTGATTTTCTAAATTGTCAATTCTTTCATTTAAATTTTTAATCAGTACATCTTGTTGTTCTATTTTAAAAGTCGTTTCAGAAATTTCTTTTTGATAATTTAATTTTTCTTCTGCTTTTTTTTGCATTAAGGAAAAAGATGAAGATACAATATTTTCTCTTTCTTTGTTTAATTCATTTAATTTATTTTCATATGATTGAATTTCTTCTAAATAATCACATAATTGCTCTTTTAATTCATTATGATATTTGATTGTGCTTTTTAAATTATCTTTAAATCTTTCTCTTTTTGTTGTGACTTCTATTAAATTATCTTCTTTTTCTTTTTCATCTTTTTCATAATATCTACAATCTCTTATTAATTGAAGTATTAAACGTTCTTTTCTTATTTTTGTATCTAATTGATTTACATTTTCTTTTCCAATTAAATGATTTTTTTTTTTTTGTTTTAAAAGGTCACAAATTTCATTTTTGATATTTAAATTTTCTTCTTTTTCTTGAATTGCTGAATTTTCATTTGAAAAGTCTGACATTTTTATTATAAATATTTTTTTCGATATTATAAATTAATTTTGTTAAATTTAAATATATATATTTATTTTAAAATGGATAATGAATAAAAAAATAAGTAATTTTTTCAAATAATACTATAAAATAAATAAATATATAATTAAAATATTTGAATTATACATTTAAAAATATAATATATAATTTTCAGTTAATAATTGATTATTATTTCTATGAGTTAAATTTAAATATTTAAATGACTTTTTTTTGTTCATTTATTCATTTTATTTAAAAATTATTTTATTATTTGATATTATAATTTTATCTTATTAATTGAATTTATTTAAAAATTTTTTTCAATTTTTATCATTTTTTAATAATTTTAAATATATTTTTATTTCTTTTTTATTAATAATTATTTAAAATAAGATGAATAAATCAATGTTAAATCACATCATAAAAATTATATTTGATGTAAATAATAATTTAAATTAAATACATGATATTAAAAAAATTAAATATTTTTCCCATAATTCATTTTTTAATTATTTTAATATAATTAAAAAAGAATGGACAGACTAAAAATAATATATAAATCATTATATAATAAATACGGAAAAAATACAACACTAAAATACCAAACTTCAATTATAACAAATTTAATTTCATCAAAAAATTGTAGAATGTTAGCATTAGTAAAAGATAGTATGATATATGATTTCATTGATGAATTTTTAAAACGTTATTATAAAAAAAAAGAGAGTAAAATTCAAATTCCAAAATTAGTAAATTATTATAAAAATTATTTAAGATTTTTTTGCAAACCTACTTTTAGAAATTATTCTTTAAATAATATAATTCAACATAATGGAGAAAAATTAGCAGAAATATATTATAATAATAATTATGGTAAAAATTCCAAAAATAATAAAGATAATAATAATAAAAAAGATAATAAAAAAAAAGTTCCAAATCAATTTAAAATTATTTTTAGTGATAGTGTTAGAAATAGTATTAATAGTATTTCTAGTTCAATTTTAAATGAAAATTCAACAAATAAAACAATTCAATTAAATCAAAGTAGTTTTCGTTTATTATATAAAAATAATCATGGAGATGAATTTGAAAATGAATCAATCATTAATTTATTAAATGATTTAAATGGAAAAAAAAATTATTCAATTACAAATCAAAGAAATAGAAAAATATTTGGTAAAAAAATTAAAAATCTAATTCGTTATAATTCACCTGAAACAGATATTAATATTCAAAATAATGATATTAGAAGATTTCATTCTCAAGGAAATGAACAAAGGACTAGAAATTTTTTTAATAAAGAACATATTCAATTAATTGTAGAAAAAAAAAATAAATTAGTAATTGATACTTTACATAAAGAAAAAGATATTAAAAATAAATTCAATATAATAAATAAAAATTATTCATCTGATAAAAATAAAATTCTTAATAATGGAAAATTGAAATTAAAATTAAAATCAAATCCTACTCATTTCAAAAATATTTTATCTACTCAATTATCACCTAAAATTATTTTAACAGAAGTAAATAATATGCATAAAAGAAATCAAGGAAGAAGTTCAGATTTATCAAATAATAACTTTTATCAAACTTATTATTCAAGAACAACTGATAATTATAATTATAATTTGAATAATAATAATATTTTTATAAATAATAATAATTACATTTCATATAATAAAAAAAATAATTTTGATCCTTATAAAACAGGAATTATTAGCTTAAAAAATAAAAATGTAAATAAATTAAATAAACCTTCTTCAAGAAATTTAACTTCTTCTAAAAAATCAAATAATTTTATTACATCATTTAATAATTTTGAATATCAACAACAATTATTAAATAATGGAAAAAATTTAAAAATTAAAGGAAGTTTTAATAGTAGTTCTAGAAATACTATTTCTAATCATGCTTTTTCACATACACAAACTTTTTCTCCTCAAAGTAATAGGTATATTAAAAATTTTAAAAATGATAAAAGTGCCAATAGGGTTTATTTAAAAGTTAGTAAATATGGAAAAATTTAATAAAATTAAATTCATTTTTGTTTAATTTTTAAATTGGTGTAATAAGTCTAAAAAATTTTTACTATATTTATTTCGATTTTTTTAAACAATACATTTTTTATTAAATTTATTAATTATGATTTATTATTACTAATGATTACTAAAAATTAAGATTGTTAATTATAAATTAAAAATAATTATCTATAAATATAAATTTGATCTTTACCAAATATTGAAAGTAAAATTTTAAAAATAAAGGTAATATATGGGTTAAATACGGTTTAAAATAAAAAAAGAATTATTAAATCATTTAAATTTTTTTCCAAGATATAAAAATTTTAACTTTTTTTTACTCTTCATTAAACTATTTATAATAAAAAATAATAAAGTTTAATCAACAAATAAATAAAAAAATATAAAAAAAATGATAGAAGATACAAAACAAAGAAAACAATCAATTAAATTTCCAAAGAAATATGAAGCATCATATTTAATATCAGATAATATAGATAGAATAAATTATATTATGACATTTAAAAATTTTGAACAAATCACAAATCAAACATCTCTCAAAACTGCTTTCTCAAATAAACCAATTTTATCACCTTTATTTTTTACATTTGATGGATATACATCTTTAGATTATTCAAATGGATTTACTTTTATAATAAAAAATTATGAATTACCATTTGATTTAAAAATTAATTTATTATTTAAAACAAATACAATTGATAATACAACTTTATTTACTATCACTTTATTTTTAGAAAATTTAAGATTAATTACAAATAATGACATAAATAAAATTATTAAAGGATGTAAAAATTTATGTGTAGAATATATTCAATTTCTTGAATTATTACTTAAAAAATCAAATCAATTTTTATTTCATTATGATTCTGTTATTATTAATTGTTCAAAAGAAAAGTTATTTGATTATTTTTTTAATTTTGAATTAATCAAACAATTATATAATGCATCAATTCCAAATTTTAAAAAAGAAGAATTAGTAGAAGGAAAAATACTTGAATTTAAAGTTAATAATTCCAAAAAAACAATTTTAATAAAACTAGGAAAATTAAAAATTGATAAATCAAAAAAAAAAAATGAAATTCATATCTTTCCTTTAAATGAAGATGTATCAAGTCAAGAAATAATTTTTACAATAATTTCATTATCAGAAGAAAATACTTTTTTATCTATAACACATAAATTTAATGAAAATGTAAATTTTGAACAAAGAAAAAAAATTGAAAAAAAAAAAAAATTTATGTTTAATTTAATTAAATTTTTACTTGAAAAGAAAAAAATAATAAATGAAAATATAGATGATAATGAAGATGAAGAAGAAACAGATGAAAATGAAAGAGAATGTAAAAGTGATTATGATATAAAAAATGATACGGATAATATAACTGATTATATTTTCGAATTAGCTAAAAATTTATCTGGATAAAAAATTTTTTATAAATAATAAATTTAGAATGAGAAATTCTTTTTTTAAATAAGGGGTTTAACATTTCTTTTTTATCAATAAATTTAGGTAAATAAAATTGGTAAATTAGAATTATATATATCATTTAATTATTATTATTTTATATATATATATATATATATAAATAATATTATTAAAGATTTTTTATGAGTATCTGTGAGTATTAGATAATTTAAAATAGTAAATTTGATTTATAATTAATCCTATTTTGATTTATTTTTTTATTATTATTTTTAAAATTTTCTAAAAAAATAAAATAAGAATGATTAATAATAATAATCAATTAAAAAAACAAGAAGACAATGAAATAAATACAGATTCAAAAAGAAAAAAAACTAAAAAACATAAAAGTAGTTCAACAATATCAAAAGAATTAAATATTGAAAATAATAATAAGGAGAAAAATAATTTTTTAATGGCAATTAATTCAATAAAATACAATAATTTATATACAACAAAAAATACATCTGAATTTTCAAAAACAACTAATAAGGAGGAACAAATGAAATATATTAATGAATCTATAAAAAGTAATTTTTCAAAAAAAGGAAATTTTAAAAAAAATATTTTAAAACAAAATAGTACTATAATAAATATTCCTTCTGAAATAAAAATGGTTATTCAAATTAATAAAAAGAATATTCAAAATGAAAAAAATAAAAATTTAGAAGATATAATAAACTTAAATTTAAAATATATGAAAGAAAATATAATAAAAACCCCAAATTTACTATTTTCAAAAATAAAAATAGATTCAACAAAAACAAAAAAAGATTATATATTATATCAAGTTGATAATAATAATAATTTATATGAAACACCAAAAGCTCATAATCAAAGTAGTTTATCAATAAAAGATTTTTCAATAATAAAAAAAGGTTTATTTAAATATTATACTCCATTAAGTTCAAATAATAAAAAATCTTTTTTTTTAATAAATCAAAAAGAAGAAGATGATATTTATAAAGATAAATTTTATAATCATTTATCAATGAAATCATTTGTTTTTAGAGAGAAAAATAGAAGTGCACAACATTTTTATTTTTATTCTTCACCTACAATTCATAAGAAAAATAATTTATTTCATATATTTAATGATAAGAAATCAAATAAATTAGATATATCATCAAATTTTCAAAAAGAGAATCATTTAATTTTTGATCACAATTTTTTAAATAATTTATATCAAAAAGAAGTAGAATATCAAAATGAAATAAATAATAATTATATATTAAATTTTAATTATATAAATTCTAAAATTAGAGCACAAGTATTTTGTTTAATTTGTTCAATTTGTGAAAATTTTGGATATAAAAGAGATACATATTATCTAAGTTTATATAATATAGATAGATATTGTTCTAAAATCAATCACGAAATCAATTTATCAAAAGAAAAATTTACTTTAATTGCAATTACTTCACTTGAAATTTCTGCAAAAATTGAAGAAATTAAAATAGTAAAATTAGAAGAATATATTAAATTTATAAATTATTTTAATGAAAAAACAGATGTTAAAAAATTAAACATAAAACAAATTATTTCTTTAGAAAAAAAAATGATGATAGAATTTAAATGGAAAAATAATCCAAATACTTTAAATTTATGGTTAAATTGGCATATTTATCAATGGGATGTTTTTATAGAATCAATAGAAGAAAATTATAATAAATTATATTTTGCATATGGTGATAATATTGTTTTTTTTAATAAAAAAAATAACCAATCATATAATAATTATAGAAAAATTACTCAAATTATTGATTTAATTATTTTAGATTTTAATAGTTTATCTTATGAAAAACAATATTTAGTTATGGGTGCAATTTTTATTGTTTTACAATTCAATTATAGGAAAAATAGAAATAATACTTATTTAACTATTTATGAAGATTTTATTAAAGGAAGTTTTGGTAATGATATTGTAGATGATAATAATTTTAATTCAACGATAAAATATGTTTATAAAATATGTAAAAATTTCATTCAAAATAAATTATTTTCCTATGAATTACCTCTTTTTTATCAAATTGAACATGATGATGATAAAAATTATTCATATGAGGAGTTTATTTCATTCCAGATTTATAATGAAAAATTATTAGATTATTCATACATGACTTTTAATAATGAAAATTTTTAAATTATTAGATATAAAAAATTATAAATAATTTGTTATATTAAATTAATTATAATTCATAATATAAAATATTATTATATAGAAAAAAAATTAATTTAAAAAAAGAATACACTGATATTATTGAAAAAATGAAATAAAAAATAAAATATAAATTTTATAGTAACTTGAAAATAAATATAAAATAATAATTTTCTTTTTTTTATTTTCAATATTTATATATATAATAAAAATAAATAAATTATAAATATATATTTATAAAAATTAAATAATTTGAAAAAAATGAAAAAAGACAATGAAGAAAACTTAAAATTATTTGAAGGAATGGGAATCAATCAAAATTTTTCTAATTATTCAGGAGAATTAAATAGAATTTTCAAAGAAAAATCATTTGATAAATTTTACAATGACCTATTATCAAATAGGAAATATAAATCAAATGATAATTTAAATTATTTTAATACTGAAAATAAATTTAAAAAATTTAATTCTTTTATTGAAAAAAGAGATTTTAATAGAACAAAATATCAAAAATTTATAGAAAAATTAAATTTAGAAGAAGAAAGAGAAAAAGAAAAATTAAAACAATACAAAAACCAATTTAAAATTACAAAAAAACCAAATGAATTAACTTTATTTGAAAAACAATTAAAAAGAAGAAAAATAATAGAAGATAGAATAAATTTTAATTATCCAGATATGGGAAAATATAATCCTAATTATAAATCAATAAGAAAAAACTTACCAAAAATAGAATTAAGTAGATATGATTTTGATCCAAATAAAAAATATCCAATTACAGGAAGAGATTTATTTCCAATTAAAAAAGATACATTTAATTTATTATCAAATGAAAATGAAGAAAATGAAGATAATAATATTAAAATATCAAAAACATATGATTTTTCAAGAGAGAAAAAATTTAGTGGAAGAAATAGCGTTTTAAAATTTGATTTTTATACTTCAAGAAAACCTTTAGCAGAAGATAAAATTACAAAAAATATAATTGATAATTCTGAAATGCCAAATTCATGTGATCCAAAAAAATTAAAAGGTTTAGTTGTTTTTAATAAAATGTCAACTGATATTGAAAATACTAAATTTATTCCTGATCCAGATAAAATTAAAGATCCAAATCCTCCTATAGGTATGTATAAACCAAAGTTTAATCATTTAAGTAGAAATAGTAGAGATATTTATATTAATAGATTACCTGTTATTAATAAATTAACTAAAGTTAAAAAATTAATGTATAGTTATAATGTCCCTTCTCAATATCAATTAATTGGGGATTTAAATGAAAATAGTTTTAAAAATGGTAACAAAGAATAATTAATGTTGGTTTTTAAAAAGATTATTTAATTTTTTATTTGAATATGAAATTAAATTTAAGGGTTGTTTAAAATTAATATATTTTATATATTATTTATTATTAATTTGTTTTCAATAATTTATGAATTGTTTTTTAAATTTATTATTATCAATAATTAAAAATTTATTTATAAAAGAATTTATAAATTCTATAATAATTTAAAAAAGAAAGTTATATTTGGAATATTTAATAAAAAAACAAAAATTCAATAAGTTTTAATAAATATATAAATTTAATTTCATTTAAGTTTCCTTTAATTCATTAAATTATCTTTCTCTTATTTTAATATAGAAAAATTAAATATTTAACATATTTTGTTAGTTTAATTACTTAATATATAAATATAAAACAAATATAAAATAACATATCAATTTTTTAAATATTTTCTAATTAAAGGTATAATTCTAATATTTTATTTTTAATATTTATATAATTGAAGATTTATAATTATTTAAATTCATAAAATTTATTTTAAATATTATATTATTTGCTTATCTTTTTGAATTTAAATTTCTATATTGATGGAAATATTTTTAATCTAGTTATTTTATATTTTTTCATATTATTTTTAAAGAAATAATTTAATTTTAATGTTTTGAATATATTATTAAAAAGTTATATATATAAAAATGGATTTATATAAAAACTATTATATCTATATATAAACCAATACAGAATATTTATTAATTTTTTAAGGTATTTTATAATTTATACAAGAATTTCTATCATATATTAAGTTAACTTATTAAAACTTTTTTTTATTTACTGAAAATAAATAAAAATAATATTTAATCTTCAATACTACTTGAAGACTTATTTAATTCATCATCATTATTTTTTTTACTTCTTGATCTTTCTTTTTTTTTTGAATCTTTCATAATTCTAAATAAGATTTTTTTATTATCCCCTTTATTATTTTTTTGTTTTCTATAAATATGGAAAAAATTATTGCCCTTTGTTAAATTATTTACAAGAGATAAGTCAAAAATAAAAGGTAAATTATTCACATATGAACTTAATTGTTCACTTTCTTTTTGATTTAATTTATAATAAATACTTACCTGATTAATAAAATTATTTCCTTTTAAATTTAAAAATTTAATGTACAAATCTTTTATACCTTCTCTACTAAAAAAAAATAATAAAAAGCGACAATTGAAAGATTTAAAAATTATGTTTTCATTTGTATTATTATCATAAAAATTTGATGGTGGAAGAATTGTTCCTCTTATTAAAGATATATAAAAAGGATAATCTTTAGAATTTGAGTTTAAATTAAGTAATTGTTTCTTATTTTCTTCTATTAAATATTGACGAAAAGTTCTTATTATTTTTTTATCTAATGTTTCTCTTTTTGCATAATGTGGTTTAAAACTTGATAAAAAAGGTAATTTTTTATATAAAGTTAAATCTGAATTATCATCAATTTCATTATTATTTTTATTATTATTTTTGCTATTTGTTATAATAAAATGGTTAAAAATTCGATTTTGATTTTGAGTTTTAAAATATTCAATATTTATACTGGGATTATCTAAAGAAATTTTTTTTTCATTATTATTTTGTTGATTATTAAGAAAATTTAATAAATTAATTGGGGGTTGTTCTTTCTTTTTTTTTTTTTTTAAATTTTTATTTGCTTTTGTTGGTTCATCAATAATAAAATCATCTTCTTTATCTTTACTATATAAAAATTTATTTATGGCTTTATTAAATTCTAATTGAAAATGTTCATAATATTTTTCTAATATATTTTTATTTTTAAGTTTTTCTGGATTTCTTATTAATTTTTCAAACAATTGATTTTTTTTAAACCAATTATTGGTTTTAACTAATTTAATTATTGGTAAAAATTTTTCATCATAAAATTTAATTACTTCCTCTGTTTTATCAGACTTTATTAAATAGAAAAATTTTAATTTATAAATTAGATATAAAAAGGATGAATTTAATTGAAAAAAATTGTTGCCAAAATGATTTTCTAATAAAGAAATGATTTCATCATAACTATATGAATTATAATGTGATTTCATTTCATTATTAAGTTCGTTTATTATAGAATTAGCATTTTCATTCATTAAAAAATTTGAAATCTCATAGTCTTTTAAAGTAAGATTTTGATTAAAAATATTTTGGAATGGCTCTGTTGGATTTATAATATTATTTTCTAAATCAAAATAATTATTATTAATTAATTTATCTTCTTCATTTAAAAATTCCTCAAAATCATTATTCATCTTTATTTTTTTTTTATAGATGGTTTTAAAAAGAAAAATTTTATTTTCAATAATAAAAATGTTCTATTATTAATTAGTTTAATAAAAAAATTATTTAACAAAATATTTCATATATTCTATAAAATTAATTTATTTAAAAATATTTTGTTTTATTCTATTTTCTGCAAATCTAATAAAATCACTTCTTAAAATAAAATAATCAATAATTTGAGGATTTTTTTCACATAAAAATTTAAAATTCTCATAATTAACAATTTCATTATCAAAATCTTCATTTTCTTTTTTTTTAATTCTATTTGTTATGTAATTAATTAACTTTTCATAATATTCTTTAATAAATTTTGGATTAAATAAATTTTTTAGATTATAAATAAAACTTTCTCTTAATATTTCATCACTATTATTTTCATTTAAACATTCATTTAATATTTTAGTAAATCCACTTAATATAATAATTAAATAAACTGAAAAAGTTTCATAAAATATTTTATATGTTAAATCATTATTTAAATTATTTTCAAAACAACTTGAATTTTTAATGCATTCAAATAATATTTTACATTTTTCATCAAAAATCATTGTTGATTTTAATATAAAAGGACACATTAATAATTTAAAAAATAATCGATTATTGAAATTATAATAATTAAAAAGAGGAAATAAATTTTCAAGAAAATTTTTTATTATATTTTGCTCTTGAAATTTTGCATCTATAATTCTCCTATTATTATCTTTTGATAGTTTTAAATATTCTTTTGAAATTATATCATTAACTATCTTTAAATAAACATCATTTTCTAATTTTATATTTTTTTGATTTTCTTCTTTAATATATTTAAATAACAAATTATCAATATCCTCTTTTGTTAATGTTTCTAAACTTGATGTTGAAAAAATTGTTCTTAAATAGCTTTCTGATTCTTTAATATTTATATTTTGTTGTTGTCCCATGAATTTGTTTTATTTAAAACGACGTCATTTTAAATTAATTTTAATAATTAATATTTATGTTTAGATTAAAACTTATAATTAAATAAAAAAAAGGCAAAAATTTAATTAATAAATACTCAAAATTTAATAACAAAATTTTAATGAAATAATTATATCTTATATTTAAAAAGAAATGACTATTAAGAGTATAAGATTAAATAAATATTTTTAATTTATAAAATTATTACAAATAAATTTTTTTTTAAAGTTAATTTAATAAGTTTAAATGTTTCATTAATAATATAATTAATATTTAAAAACCTTCATTAAAAATTCTTAATTTTCAAGATTAATTATAAATTAAAAAACTAAGACCTATTACAATATATAAAATTTCATAAATAAAAAAATTTTATTTACCAAAAGAAAAATAAGCAATAAAAGTTTTTCCAATAAATTTACTATTAATTCCAATATATTTATATTCAGGACTTAATATACATTCTCTTTTTTTTCCTGCATTTTTATGACTATCATCAACAATCATTAATAAAACAGAAATATAAGGATCTTTAATTAAATCTTTAAAATAAATTTCTAAAGAAGAAGCATTTTCTTTTTTTTTTTCAGCTTGATTTTTTAAAAAATTGACATCTTTAATTTCTTCTTTAGTTTCAGGTAAATTAATTAATATATCTTCACTGAAAATTAAAGGACGAACTGGTTTCATTTGTTTTAAACTATTTGCTGCTTCTTTAAAAGCAATTTCTCCTCTTAATAAAGCAACTTTTAATTTTTTTTTAAATACTCTTTTTATTTTTTCTATTTTTTCTCCTTTTGAATTTTTTATTATTTCTTTTTCTTCTTTTATGTATTGAATATTACTTTCTATTTCTTTTGCATAAACTGAAGGACTTTGTCTTATTTTATTTATTAAATCAAAAACGGTTAAATTATAATTTAATTTATCCTTACTTTGATATTCTGATATTTGTTCTAATTCTGTATAATTTTCTTTTTCTTTTTCTATTATTAGTTTTACTTGGTTTTGTATATTATTATTTATACTTGATTCTATATTTTCTATTATTTCATTTAAGTTGTTATTTTCTATTTCATCATCAAAATTATCATTGTCTTCTATTTTTATATTATCGTAATTTTCTTCAAATTCATTTTTATTCATTTCTATTGTCTCTTTTTCTTTATTGTTTTTTTTAATTTCTAATTCATTCTCATAATTTTTATTTTCTGAATTACTTTTTTCTTCTTTTTTATTTTCAAAATTATTATTATTGCTTTTATTATTTTTTTCAATTTTATTTTCTTCATTTTCATTTTCTTGTTTATTATTTTGTTCATTTTTATTATCTTCATTTTTATTATCTTCATTTTTATTATTTTCATTTTTATTTTGTTCATTTTTATTTTCTTCATTTTCATTTTCTAATTTTTTATTTTCTTCATTTTTATTATCTTCATTTTTGTTTTCTTCATTTTTATTTTCTTCATTTTTATTTTCTTCATTTTTGTTTTCTTCATTTTTATTATCTTCATTTTCTTTTTCTTCATTTTTTTTTTCTTCATTTTCTTTTTCTTCATTTTTATTATCTTCATTTTTAATTTCTTCATTTTTATTTTTTATATTATCATTTCCTAAATTATCTTCAAAATCAGTTAAATTATCTTCAATTTTTTTATTATTTTTTAAAGATAAGCTTTTTTTTATTTTATCATCATCATTTATTTTTCCTTCATTTTCATTACATTTTGTTTCTAATTTTTCAATTTCATTATTTTTATTATCATTAACTCCTTTAGGAGTAATAATTTCTTTATTTAATTCTTTTTCTTTATTTAAATTATTATTATTTCCTTTAGGAGTAACATTTTCATTTTGATTTATATTATTATTTCCTTTTGGAGTAAAATGATTATTTTTTTGGTTTATATTATTATTATCTCCTTTTGGTGTTGTATTTTCATTATTTAATTTTTGATTATTATTAATTTCATTATTATTACCTCCTTTTGGAGTTATATTATTTTGATTCAATCTTTGTTTATTTAAATTTTTTTGATTTTCATCTTTTATCTTTTGAATGTTTAATGATTTAAGTTTTACTTTATTTTGATTATTTTTAGTTCTTTCTATTTCAAAATGTTCATATTCATAAAAATTTGCATTTCCTATTTCACGAGTTATATCTTTACACTGACATATATTACCCATTTTATATAAAAATTTAAATTTTTAAAAATATATTATTTATTTATTTAGATATTTTTTTTTATATCATAAAAAACTTAATAAATATATTTTTTAAATTTTATAATATAAAAAATTCTTTACTAAATTAATAGTTTTTATTTCTCAAAATCCAATATTATTCAAAATAATTAATTATTTTTTTTGATTTTATATAAATTATTTGAATTAAACAATAATATAATTTTATCTATCCATTTTTGAATCGTAACAAGAAATCCAAAAAATTAGAAAATAAAGCCATAAATAAATTTTTATATAGTAAAGATAAAGAAGATGATTTTATTATTGATGAACCAACAAAAGC